>JAPZEB010000012.1:14556666-14594110 GCA_029783705.1 Chaetodon striatus
CTCTTCCCCGAGGTGTTCCCAGACCAGATGAGACCTATAATCCCTCCAGCGTGTTCTGGGTCTGCCCCGGGGCCTCCTTCCAAATATCACTTTTACTTTATTTAGCCAACGTGCACTTCAGTTCTGTGACCGGCAATGTAGGCCACATTTAAAATGGATGAAATGCCAGAGGAAGGTCAGATGTCATCTTACCCATAAGTGGACAGGTCACTGAGTCAGTGGCTTTGATATGATGACACAGTTTGGATGAAATGAAGTTGTGCAGTATGGACGAAAACATTACAGCACATTCCTTTATGACTTCCCAAAGTATTTTTGGCACCCTCTTTAATTATCTCATTTTAAAAACTAAACCAGCCTCCCAATTAGACCATCTCAAGATCTCTGCAGCGTTTTTGAAAACTGTGATCTTTTGTGAGAGCTTAAATGTTTTCATACTTAATTTTAGCCAGAAATGTAAACAAACCTACTTTGTAACTGTTTACTGTCTCTGTCTTTTTCAGAGCTGCCAGCTGATTCATCAGTGAAATCTCTAGACACCAAAACTCTGTTTGTGAGAGTTCTTCCAACAACCGCCGAAGCATAAATCCAGAGAAGCCATCTTTAGGAACATTTGTCTCAGATGCCTCGCAGGTTCCCAGAATGAAGTTTTTTTACCAGTAAAATCCCACCAGAGCCCGTTTGATGCACAGTGGATTTATGTCATTTGTTTTAGATGCTTTTTTTGGAAATCTGATGCAAAGCAGGTCTGTCCAGTTCACAACTGTCCTTCTCATGATGTCACAGTCACCCATGTCTTGATATATCTTAAGACGACTTCAGGCACAGAATAAGCGTGCCTGAAGTGGCCTTGTGATGTGTTACAGTGCATTCCAAGATGTGGTGATAGCTCTAATTAATCGTGGTATTTAGCTAAGACTTACAGTAATGTTCTCCCTGATGCCGTTTCTTTCCCTCTTACTGTCTTTAATTTGTCATCCATTATAAGTGACAGTTTTCTAAGAAAGCACAGTGGGTTGCCAGGCTATATTTATTCTGGACTGAGGAGAGATTTACATAATTTCTACACTAGAAACAGAATGATTGTTCATACGTAACAGCTGAACAGACCCGCAGGATAGATGTGTTGGATAAGTGTGGTCATGGAAACTGGGAATTGTCTGATGGAAGGAAAACCCAACATCAAAACAACCAGAAAAAAAAACACCAAATGTTTGTTTACCTCAGATTTAAAGATTTTATTCAGTCACGTTTCAGCATCTCGTCTTGGAAATGAAGATTCGGGGGAACTGTCTAACCTGTCCAACTGTCAATATTACCAGTGGAGGATTTTGTCTTTATTATGCTAATGATAAAAATTATGCAAGCCACTTCTCTTCAAGGCTTATTTGAGGTGAGCTTAGTCCAGAGTAATTATTGCTCCTCCTCATAATCGGGAAGCCAATTTGGCCTATTGTGCTTACACACAATTTTGAATTTAACAGATAAACCTGCTCTGTTGCTGCATTGGGAATCCTCTGACAATTGTGAAGGCATTTAAAAGGTGAAATTGATTTTCGGGCTGCTGTACCTTAAGGACAAAAGGGTTGTCTCATAAAAAAGAGCAACAAATGGGTAATGTACTGTTTTAAGTGGCAAATGGAATAAATCAAAGGTGACTAAGAATCAACATGTTTTTTTTTTTTCTTTCTGCTCACTCAATCCTCTGTAAGACAAGAAGAGACACGTCCTGTCTGTGACTGACTCTGCTGCTGAGAAATGTGTTTGCCTTTCTTCATCTGGTTGCCTGAGACATTTTGACTGACTCATGGTTCTTTCTTTAACTGCAAGGTCAGGAATACAACAAAGGGGATTAAAAATGTCCTCGGCAGCAATAAATACATTTAAAGGAACAGTTTGACAACTGGGCAAGAACAGTTATTCACTTTCTTGCTCAGAGCTTCATAAGATTGAAACCACTCTCACGTCTGTCTGTTTAATATCACGCTAGAGCTAGCCACTGGTTAGCTTAGCATAAACACTGAAAACAGCTAGCCTGGCTCTGTGCGAAGTAGAGATTAAATGGTAAGAAAATTTTACCAAATTATCACGGTTATCTGTATTATACTATTTTTTCAATGTGCTGAAAATGTTGAAAAAATATTGATATACACACTTGAATCATTTCACCATCACTTTCAAGTTTAGGGTTAAAAAATTGCAAATAAAATTAGAAGCACCTTTTGTTTGCATAAACATTAAAATAACAAAGTAACCACTATCTCGTGTAAACTAAATGAAACCAAATCAAATGCGCATTAACACTGAAGATAGCCTGTCTTTGAAATGTTTTCTGGAGTGTCTGAGTCACTTGAGGACAAGGGACCTGTAGCATCACTGGGTTTGCCTGCTGCACGCCCACTCTGTAAACAAGGGCTTAGCAAAACAAACCCACGTTGTATGCTGCGCCTGTGTCTGGGAGACTGCAGCTAACTTTGGTTGATGCTCAACAGTATTTACTGTGACATTTTCAAAGCACAGTAATCAAACAAGGTTTTAATGATGATTAAAATTGGAAAGGTATTACTAACCGGTTTATTGTGATACCATAGAGCGTTTCATTGCGAGTACGAAGGTAATAAAATCCACATGATGGGATCAGTCTTCTCATCAAACTCTCAGCTAGACAGTGAATAAGCATTTTTCCAAAAATGTCATACTATTCCTTTAACAAAATGTGTGCAGTAAAACTGAACAGCAGAAAAAAGTGTCAGCTGGCTTTATCTTTACAAAATGACTGAGATTTGCATTGTTAAAATGAGCGTTGGAAACAAGGCGACTGTGAGAAGATGAATTGTGGTTCAGTGGTAAAAACGAGGCCACTTGACAGTTTGTAGTTTTTCCTGGTTTCTGACAAAATCTTAAATCAGCTTCGACAAAGCAGCCAATTTGTTCCTCCATCACTGCTGCAACTTCACAAGAAACCAATTTGAAATTTTGGGCTCCTTTGGCTAGAAATACCACCATGTGATGGTACCATTTCCCCGAACCAGAGGCATTTTTTGGAAACCTTTTTATATGGTTGCTGTTAACCATCTTATTCTAAGTAACCTGAGGATTCTATTTTTTTTTTTTTCTTATGAGTAAATTTTATTGTTCTTTGAAGAGAAAACAACATCAAACAGTGTACATCACATGGCTGTATAAAAACTAAAAGATAGGATACAAGGAGTGAAGAGGTCACACAGTCGTAATGACCTGAGGATTCTTAATGTCAACAGTGTTGACTGATGGTGTCATAAACGTGCATACTGCTCTTTCTAGTTTCAGGTGATGAAAAGCCAGTGTCTGGCTACGGCTGACCCAGTAACTAGCTGTCCATGGACAGGAAATTAATCTTCCACTGGGTCATTCTGCGAGCTCCATTTGTTACTGTGAGGATGCCTCAGTCCTAGTTTTGAATTCTAGCAGCCAGTGCGAATGAGGGATTTGAATTAGGGCTGCTCGATTATGTCAAAAATCATAATCATGTTATTTGGGTCAATACTGAGATCACAATTATTCAATACGATTACTCATTGACCAAAGGCTCTCTTTCCATCATCTTAGCTCAGGGTGAACAACACTGGGCGCAGCATTAACACATTAACCCAAGACAGAATGGGAGCAATGTTGTGAAACATAATGTGACACAGTAATAGTTGTATCTCAATTATCTTGTTTTCATGATCGTTGGAAGCCAAAATTATGATTGAAGATGAAATTCAATGGGCACCCTGGCAGCTCACCAGATAGAGTGGTGCCATTAAGGCTGAGTCCTTGCCGCTGCAGCCAGAGTTCGAGTCCGGCCAGGGCCGTTTGCTGCATAAGATAAGAGATAAGATAAAACTTTATTGATCCCACACTAGGGAAATTCACGTTACAGCAGCTCAAATATGTCAAACATGTCATCCCCTTTCTCTCCCCTGCCTTTCATGTCTGTCTCTCTTACTGTCAAAAAAAGAAGAAATGCTGATCAACAATTGAAAAGAAAGGAAAAGAAAAGAAGTTTTAATTAACTGCCCAGGCCAAACTGGAATTGGGTCTTTTTAAACTATAAAAACATCAACAAAACTTTTGACTGAAGACAAGAATACAGAGTTTTAGTAATTTGCACAGTAATTAAGATACAAAATACATCCAATAGAAAAGACAGTAAATACAGTGCAGCAGAGGAAGGAAGTCTGACAGACTTGTTCAAAGTCCTCCACTCTTTAAACAAATAAGAAATGGCATAATTACTCATTAAAAATGAAGCAAAAGCAAAAACACAGCACAAGAAATCTTTATACAGAAAACACAAGCAAACATAACGCACTAAAATAAAGAAAGAAAGAAAACAGACAAATAAACCTTTCCCACGGTCATGGAAAACCTGGAAAAATCAAACCTGGAGTTTCACAGTCTTGTTTTCCCATGCCCTGGAAAGTCATGGCATGAGTAAAATCCTTGGAAGTTTTGGAAAAGTCATAGAATTGTATTGTGTGTAATGAGATTCATTGTGAAACTAATCATCAGTGAGTAACCTTCCACCTGATGTTACATGACGGCGAATTTATTTTCTGTAGCTGTCGATGCTACGTAGCTCTAATATCAGCCGATATGTGACAAGGTTTTGTTTACCATCACGTACGTTTTTTTCGTTTTCTCCCCACGTTCCGTCTCTTGCTCTGTGTACGCCAGCTGGCTGTAATTCTGTCGAACATTTTGTGTGATGTAACACGAAGGGTCGTAAATCCCTAAGTTTCTATACCCGTGCTGTGTCCCAGTACTACTCTTAACTTGGACTGCATTTTTGAGATGGAGCAGTGTTCGTGTTATTCATTGTGATGGTCATACAAATTTTATAATGGGTCCTTGAGAAGTCATGGAAAAGTTCTGAAATTTTGTCCATGAAAAAGTGGGAACTTTGTTATATGTTCAAACAACTAAAGCATCAGGCCAATAAGGTTTAAGATGAAATGGGAACATTTTTTCACTGTGTTCAAAACACCGGCGGGCAAGATGAAGATTTCCGTGTTATGTTCAATAAATTCCATAACTTAGAGGCATGGAGTTCCTTTAGAGGCTTAAAAAAGACAATTAATAATGTCACTGGACTCTATGTCATCATGAGTATTACGTTATACTTCGGTAACATGGGTGACCTTGAGGTTTGACTGTTGAGGACTGAACATGGTGTTAGGCCGACTGGGCTTTCCAGGGTGTGTTTATAGGGTGCTGACGTCCACAGGCATGGTGTTAATCTGTGTCTGTGAAACCAGGTTCCCACTGGTCTGCAGCCAATGTAGTGAGAAGGTGAGTGTGTGTGTGTGTGTGTGTTTGACCCATGAGTGTTGATTAATGAAGGGGCCAGGGAGGGACAACTGCTTGTTGGCAGTACAGGTAACTCTCAAATGGGGGCGCTGCTGCAGAGCCTCTCTTCTTGCACCTTTTCAACACCATACTATAAATCTACTAATTTGCATCCAAATTAAACGCATGAATACACTATTAATCTTATACTATACTAATAATATTCAGCAATGTTTGCTCGCTGCAGGCTGTTGCACCTTCACCAGCACAGGAAACTGTACTGCTTCTCAGCTTTAATACAATTAACCATGAATACATTAGATAGGTACCAGCTCATATGAGTTTGTGTCATCACTGCATCCACAGCAATGTTTTACCCACATTACACACAAGTAGATTAAACATCAATGTTAAGAAGTATTCAAATCCTTCACTTAATCCTTCACTTTAAGAAATAAAATATCTCAGTACATTTTTTTTTTAATGTTTACTTGAGCTAAGATTGAGGTTTGAAGAACTACTGGCACTCTGATGTTAGAAGGTCAAGTGTGGTTACTTTGTGCTGCTTAGGGGTGGATGATATTCATAAAATTCTATATATGGGTGTACTGTATGTGCTTCTATATATTTTTTTATAACTCAAGTTTTTATTGGTTTGAAAGGCTCGGTACATGGCATACATGTATTATATTCTGGGCATACAAGAATACAAGGCACGTATTTTTTATTATATGGAGGTTGAATCCAGTACATATAAAAAAATTAACAAATAAGTCTAGAAGGAAAGGATTACGTAGGCTTATAATCCATTTTGATAGGAGTCCATAACCGGTCCCAAAGAGATACACTTTTCCCCTGATCGCCATTTATTCTACTGGGCATACATTCATAAGATGCTTTTCCACCATTGTGTTAACCCATTATCTCAATTTCAGGGCCTCCAGTGTCTTAGAATAACTCCACAGACAGTTATTAGACCCACAATAACAGAAAATGCACACTTGGATACGTTTGGTATTTGCGACCGATCACCTAGTAAACACAGCTTTAGACTTAAATGCTCCTATATTGTGGCACTGACGTATTATTTGGTGTTTATTTGACGAAAAAATCATACACAATGGTAAAAAATACAGGCGTACAAAGCACTGCCAGGGATAAGACAACAAAGTTCAAGATTTATTTTCATCGTGGTCCCTGATGTTCAGTTTTGGCTACACAATAAGATGGAGACCTTCGTTCAATGTCCCGAGCAGGAGTTGCCACATCCCAACACAACAATCCACCCACAGATAAACTATCACAGATAAACTATCTAGCTAATAGAAAACATCAGTACACACATGTACATTAAAAACAAGACCAAGAAAAAGAAGAAATTCAATGTACAAAAACGACCCTGACCGTTATTTGAGATGTTTTCTAGCAGTCTCTGTTTGACCTTTTTTCTTTTAAAGCCTTGAGCTTCCACACCGCCTGTACTGAGGCAGTTTGTTCCACTCTGCCCCAGCATGGATAAAAGAAACCTTACCCATCATGGTTTTGAATTTATAAAGGTTTAGATTAACCTTAGCTCTGGTATTGTGACGATAGACTTCTTATAACTTCAATAATACAATAAAGATTCAATTATGAAAGTGTTTATGTATAAAATAGCCAAACAGGAAGTCTGTTTTCAGTTGGTGCAGTGACACAAAGAGCTGTGAAATAAAGGAACTTCAGCACGCTGATACAAAAATCATATCAAAATCCTGTATTGCCATGAAGCAGTCCTGCTCACTGATTTGCAGCAGAGTCCACAATGACCTTATACATCTTGAGACATTAAAGCAACAGCTCCTGTACCACTGTACGGATGAAATCTCGCACCTCCAGTATTTGGGATTTTCTCATGAGCCAAAGGAGGAAAAATGAAGGACAGGGAAAGAAGAACAGCAGCGGGGGAGTCGAGAAAAGAAAGAAAGATTTCCACTTCGATGAAATTCTCTCAAACTTGTCAGACAAAGTGTTAAATCTACTTTCACTGAGCTGAAATAAGGCCTTTTAGAATTATTCAGAATTTGGGAGGATATTTTTACCAAGGTTCAGTATTTTCCATCCGAAAAATTGTGGAGTAAAAGTGCAAAGCTCCCAACACTTAAGAAAAGTGCCACTTCAAAATGTGAGTAGCACAGTTCTGAGCCTTACTTTCCACCTGTGAATTCCAGCATCTCTATAATCAGTGTCACTTCAGTGTGATGATTTTATCCTCCCCCCTTCTGGGCGGAGCAGCATGCTGCTTCACTGGTTAAATATTAAGCACATAGCTCTGTCTCATCCTCCTCTCATCCGTCTCGCTCCCATCTGCTCCTGCTGCTCCATTTGTGCCTCTGCACACCCTGGCCTGGGTAAGAGAGCAGGTCAGTGACCCATCTGCTGATAGACATCACAGAAATACAGTATGCGGAGTGGGTGAAGTGAACACGACCCCTGTCATCTAGCTCTAATAACGGACAACAAAACTCATTACAGTGTGCTGCAGTGACAGGCAGCAGGCAACGACGAAAAGTTTTTGCCATAGTGCAGAATACAGACAGGTGTGTTTTCAAGAATACACAGCCAATAAGAGCAGCTTTCACCCAGCCCGCCCTGGCAACACGTGTGTGCTGCGTAATGGAAAAATCTAAATCTCTGCCAGTAAATCAATTTTCAGCGCCCTGCATGTTGCCCACTGCAGAATGACAGCAGCAACTACAACCTCAAACAAGCAAGCACAATAGGTGCGAGGGTGAAAAAAAAAGAGCCATGTTTTTTCATTTTGGCTTTGGATGTGACAGGAAGTAACCTGGCACGTAATGTCATGCAAATATAGCCATTTGTGGCATCTTAAATTAAAAAAGGATGTGATACAGGGAAATAACACCCAAGATCAGTTTACACAGCTTTTAATGGACAAGCTGTCTCTATGAGGCTGCCTTGAAAACCTGCATCTATAATGCATAGCTACCAAAGTGAAGTTAAGGGATGTACTTTACTCTTATTTGGCCATTATTACCTCCTGTTTCTTCCCCTATACTCATTATATACAGTATATATACAATTTATTTCTCAAATCTTGGTTCATTGCCGTACAAACTATACCCTATCTAGTCTTTGAAAGTTCAGTATTGACATCTACAGTGCATTTTCTCTTTTAACAGCTTGTACAGCTGGAGTGTCTGTATGACATGATCTATGTGCCACCATGTCACCATGATTTCATGTATTAAATCCTGCCATATGCAGATAACTTAATGCAAAAAAAGATATGTCCTGTAGCTTTTCTTGTACTGCAAATTAGAGGCTAACCAATAAATCTAACATACAGATATTAGAAAAAGAAACTGCACTGCATGACAAAAATGCAAACATATTTTTGGTTATTGTGAAACAGTGCTATCATTCCATAGTTTGTCCACAAGACAGCACAGACAAGTTTGTTTTTTAACTGTAAAACGTACACCTTGTGGTCGAAATCATGCAACACCGCCCAAAAGATTAAAGAGTCCTTATATAAAAGGTTATTGTTAAAAACAAAACAAAAGAAACAAAACAATAAATAAAATAATTAAGATTTTTTTATGCAGGATTTGGGCATTTATTTATCTTTCTTAATTTTCCTTTAACGTGTTTATTTTTTGTCTTGCCCTCTACTTAAAAAAAGTTGATCAACATTCTTCTTCTTCTTATTATTATATTTATTTATTTATTCGTGTATTTATTTATTTGTCTTTTTTTGTCATGCCCTCTACACAACCAGAGGATACTGATGACTCATGGCCGTTGACATTAACGTCTCTTCCGGCAGCCATCTTGGCTATGTTAGCAAAATTAGCAACAGTACTGGAAAGGAATTTTAATATTCCCTCAGCACAGAGGACGGAGTATTTTTAATTCACTTAAAAATGGCAGTATGTATAAATGTGGCAAATGTGGCAAATGTGGAAATGTCTTCAAAGCTGCAGTAAGTTTTATTTTCGAAGTTTTGGCTTTGAGTTTGTTGATGGAAAAAAACAAATGATAGCAAGCTAGCATTAGCTTGGTAGCATTAAAGTATCAAGTGTACAGCAACTTTCAAATGAGCTTCAGCTAATGATGTACTAATGACTCACAGAGCGGGGCAAGCTACAGTAGGACAGCAGAAGGTCAGGTAAGTTACAGTAAAGGAATTGAAAACAATAGGTATGTTTATTATTATGGCTCTTATAAGGCTGTGAAAGGATAAGGTTTGGCCTTAAAGCTAATTAGACACCTGCAATGCGTGTAATGCTAACGTGTGCTAGGCTAGCTAACGGTCGTAAGGTCAGCTAACGTTAGCTCTCAAAAGTAATTATTAGGAAAATTTTAATGAAGCGGGGAGGTAGCAGATCGTAAAGACACAAGTCTTAATTGAACTCCCCTCTGTTTAATTAGTTTATATTGTTTATATAGGAGACTAAATATGAGAAACATAATGTTAGCTTAACAGTCTGTTAAAAAGTCATGATGAGGATGTACACTGCAGTTCACTTTAGCTATTGTTTGCCTCCTAATTAACCGACTGTGGTTTACCCTTCTTTAATCACATTACTGGGTTTAAGTTTTCTGTAAAAAGAGGATTCAGTTCATGTGATATTGCGCAACCACTGTGCTCATTGCCTGCATTTAGGAGAAGCTGTGCGCCAAAAGTAACTGAGCGCAAAGTGTCGGGACGTGCGTCGTGACTGAGTGGAGCACCGCCACGTCCCTGCTACAGCTTCGCTCTCCGTTATCTCCTGATCTTCTAAATGCGGCATCTATCTTCATCCTGATGCGCCTGCTCCTCCTCCTCCTCCTCTCCCTCCTGGAACAGCAGAAACAGGTAGGACACGCTTCCGATTTGGGAAAATAGCACCCACATATCCAGTTAGTGGGGGTGGAGGTGGGAGATGGTGCTTCACATTCTAGTTTTTGCGCTCCCCTTTTTTTAGTTAGTCCGTGTCATGGTTGTTAGGAGACCGCTGTCAGATGGGGAGTAGGTGATAATGGGAGATGCCCTGGCATCCGTAGTGAGGTGCGTCGGCAGGAATGACACACTGTTGCTACCCTCTCTGTCTGCTGTCGTTGCCACAGAGACGTGCATTCTGCCGCAGGTATGCAGTGGAACAGAGGGGATGGATGCAACCAATTACTTTATTTTCGTGGACGTGTGCTGCACATGCAACATGATGCATCTTCTTTATTCATATTACACAGTTTGAAGATAATGATAGGTTGATGATATAATAGGGCGACCTATTTTCTGTTCTTTATACTTTCCACTGAGAGCAGTAGGACTCAAAGCCTAGTTTGTGCCTCTTTTGTGACACCATTGCATTTGAATCACAAAGCTGAGCATGGATCTTTAAACAACAGTTAATGCTGTTCATAAGGTATTTAGAGATTCCTCAAAAACTCTTCTACTCGTTTGAAAAAATACTCCATCTATAGCATTGTAAAAAAAAAAAAAGAAGTTTTTACCTTTTACCTAAATTGTTCCATTTTTCTTCTAAACAAAGATGGTGGCTGGAAATGACATGATCTTGCTCAATTTGTACAACATGACCACAAAATTAAAAAGTTGTTCTAAGTTATAATGCTGCTGATGTTTCTCTCCAAAGGTTTATATTTTCACACCTTCATATTTTGCTGTAATCAAGGACATACTATTTCCAGCTACCTGTGTTAGGATATACAGTCGAAACAGGTTAAAACGCTTTTGTGCAACTGACAGGTGTGTTGTTGAACAACCTCGGGTTTTTAAAGACACCAGGTATATATTTGTTTATTTTTTATTCCAGAAAATTTTATGCATAGTTGTGTATTTCAAGTGTAATGGTGATGAAATGCACACATTGGATTAAACCTAAAAGTAGGCAACCTGAGGATGTAGTCAGAGATACAGTGGATGTTTTGTCTGTCTTTCTGGCTGTAGATTAGGAGTGGTAAATTACACATTTAGATTATGTTATTGTAGATTGTGTTGTTGCAGACTTTCTGATGTTACACCACTTGGATTAAAAGAGCCCCTGGCATTAGTATTACTACACTGTTGGTGTAACTGTTGTCACCACTTCATTCAGTATTATGTTTTTTGCCATGTGCAAGGTTAATTGTTACAGTTGTCAGCAACCACAGTGTCCAAGGTGAACCAATGCAAATCAAGATAACACACTCCACATTAGCAGCACCCACTGTGAAAGTAGCCTGCACACAAAGAAAAAATATGTACTTTGTTGAGATTTAGGATGTTGCAGTGTTTCACTTGAGGCCCCAGTACAAATACACCTTTAGGGTCTCTAGTATTTGTTTTGCTTCTCATCTTTACAAGCAAATGGCCTTGATTCCAACCAGGGATTCAGATCTAACAACACTCTACTGAGATGACCAGGAGTTAAAAGTGGTTACAGAACAGATTATTAGTCAGTCTATATGAAGTCATAATTGGAAACAGGATATCTCTTTAATATTAACAAAGTGTATGGATGTTATGTTGGTGTGGTAGACCACTACTCTCTCCACTTTACTGTTCAGATGAGAATTTGCTTTTTTTAACCTCCCTCTTTCTGTATTTTTGTCCTTTTGTACATTGTTAAAAGTTTCAGTGGAGATATGTTCATAAGATTTGGAGACACAGCAGCCCTAATGACAAGGACAGAACAACATGACTGGCTTTAAAGAAACCATTTGTTCAACCACATTACAGTATTCGAACCTCTGATTTTGAATTGAGAGGAAAGGTGGACACTGCAGTCATTTCCTGAACTTTTGTAAACAACTGTTTGGCTTTGCATAGTTACCTCATACTGTAGTATTACAGTTAATGCACTTCCAAATAGAAGCCTGTTCCGTTTGGCTCTGTTGTGAAGCTCTGGCGACCAGTGTTGCCATGTTCCCAGATTCCAGCAGTGAAACTAGTGAGTAAAATCCTGTAATACCCAGCAGGAGTATTGGCCAAAACTATGAAAACAAGACCCAGTGTGTAAAAACAAACTGCAGTCTTCCTTTAGGTGAAGGGGATATATATTGAGATCTGAGTTTAAAAGGAAGACTGCCATCCTCATCAATCTTCTTCAGAAGCTTTAATGCTACTTCTCTGACACTGTCAGTTAATAATGCGTACATAATTACTTTGTTTGTGTATGCAGTGTAGTAAGAGGGGACACATTATTGTGTGTTTGTTTGACTACAGTTATGAGTCTTATAGAGGAAATGTAATTCCTTAAGGTTGGTTGAGCGGCTGATCCAGCAATAGAAGTTTTGTAAAAGTAGACACTGTAGACATTTCAGCATCTTAAAAACCAAAAACAATTTTATTGTAATCACACAAGCATCGGCACATGAGATACTTAATTAGCTAATAAAGTCACGAATTCTAATGAGCCATTAAGGACGGGATATTACGACTGCAGATACAGTGTTCCTTCTGTCTGTCATTTGCATATCATTGCATAGTGTTAGAATTGATTAAACCGTGACCAATTCTCACTGCAGCAATCAAAAACACTATTGCAGGCATTATGGTCCTCACAGCATCTCTGGACAGATGGATGAGAAATCAGTCTCTGATTATGTGTCTTGTGTGTATTCTCTCTGCGCTCTCTTCCCTCCATCATCATCCTCTCTCCACCTTGCTCAGTAGCTTGATTGAATGCATGTTTTTCATGGTGTAATCTCACAGTGATAAATGGCAT
Source organism: Chaetodon striatus (assembly GCA_029783705.1). Classification (NCBI taxonomy): domain Eukaryota; kingdom Metazoa; phylum Chordata; class Actinopteri; order Chaetodontiformes; family Chaetodontidae; genus Chaetodon; species Chaetodon striatus. Next base: position 14,569,689 of record JAPZEB010000012.1, read on the forward strand.
CGTTCTCTTGGCTGTCCAGATGTGCCAATCTAACACGTGAGATCGCAGCTATTTCATATCTGTTTCTCAATCTTTTAGTGTTTATTCGAGTGTGGTGTGCACATGTCCGTTTCCTCTTTGAAAAGTCATCTTTATAGCACTGGATAGATGATTTAAGTTGTTTACACCGAAGCAGCTTCTGGCTCTCTTCGTGTATTTGTAAAATTTGACATTAATTACTTTCTGAATTTATGTCAATAGTGTGGCCAGGGTTTTCTCTCATACAGTGAAGCACAGTGTTTACTGGATGAATGCAGTCATTCTCCTGTGGAGGACACATTTTTTAAATTAACAACACACCTAAGCTGAACAACTGTTATGTGTTTGTTTCACCATTTTGATGTAAGCAGGACTGTCTTTAAAATGTTTGGCTGTCTGACCTGTAAACTGACTGCTGTTGTGCTAATGGCCATCTAGAAGACTAATAGCGCCGCTTGCCAACAGTGCCCTTCAAATACTTAGGTGCAGTGTGTTTAATTGTTCCAGCTGTAGCTACCAGATTGCATTATAGCCTTAAATAAGCAGCCACATTTTTTTAATTTAGTTTTTATCACCTAATTTAGCTTTGTGCTGCTGTTTATCTTATTATGTAAGGAATGTCTAATTTTGCTATTGTTAGCCTTGCTGGGTCAACTTGCCTGATTTCTGAGTCTTGGCAAAAGTGGACTTTCAGCGCTCGCAGTTAAATAATCTAGACTCCAGGGTAAACCGCACATTAGAGAGCTTACAGTGGGCTGTTTGTATTGGGCGCATTCAGGTCAAACCTTTTGCTCAACAAAGCTGTTAGTGAGACCAAAGGAACCTGCAGGATTTCATTTTCAAGGAATTGTGCATTACAACAAAGTAAGTGACAATCTNNNNGTGACAATCTTGTTCATAACTTCCATGTAATAGAAAATGGGTCTGTTTATTACTTACAAATGCTCTTAGTATCATATGTATACATGCATTGTTTTTAGGATTTTTGTCTTTCATACTCTTACCTCCCAGGCTTAAAATTCCTGCCACGTATGAGGCACAGCAGGTACCTCCTGAATGGTCACCTAAGTTCCTTCCTGCTGACTTGCTGTTCTGTGTTACACTCCCCCAGAATTCACTGTACATGTCTGTGGAGCATTAGAAAAGAGTGGGAGATGTTTGTGAAAGGGATATCTAATTTCCAAATGAACAGTGGCAGGAATGAACTGAATCATTTAAAACTGAGCATGTTCAAGCAAAAATATCATCCTTATTTTAATGTATGGTAGACAAATTATGTCTAGAAAAAGGATGAAACCAGTTCCTCTGAACCCACCTTGGTGGGTGGATCCTCTGTATTTGGTGCTGATTGTACTCTGAAAAGCTTGGAAACAGAGTTTTGTTTATCCTATAGAAGTATCACAATGATCTGTGTGGAGTAACATAGTTGAACTCAAGAAAACAGTAGGGGTCAACAAGCAGCAGGATTGATGAAGCAGTTGAAGCAGTTGGTGGAACTCGAGTGAGACAAGTTATGTGTATTGATAAACTAGGTAATGTAATTGAAGTACCATGTCTTTTTTCACATTATGTATATTTATAGTGTACTTCGATAATAGTAGGATTCCCCATGTGTATTGCAAATTATGATGCCAATGCCCAAGTCCCAAATATGATCCAAGAAATAAACTCTACTCCAGAATTCTCAATAAGAGACACTTATTTTGGAAGATGCGGCTGCTTGGTAGATGAGCAAAATAAAAAATAGGTATGTTCAGTTTGTTACAGTTGTGTTCGAAATGTGTATAATGGTTTCTTGTAAGCAAAATTGTCCTCTGAAGAAAAACAGCAGCATCAGTCGTTTCGATAAGCAACCAAACACAAATTGTTGTTCAAGTGATGAGGTCCTATAGCAGCTGTACAAATGATCACTCTTGTCCATAGAGAGCAAAAGAGGAAGTCCAGTATTGTTGTTGTAGAGCCATGCAGAGAAAGGAGGTTATCATGGTAGTATGGGTCAACAGAATGTTGGGAGACCGCTGTTTGCCTCCTGTTTCCTACCTGGAGTACATTTTTGTTCCTCTCAACCATGACCACGATCATTCCTCAACCCTCACCAGGAAGTTACAATAATTTTAGCCATGTTGAAGGAGGACCCCCACCTTTATCCAAGTGGTTGTTTCACCCAAATCATGATCTTTCCCTAACCCTAACCAAGTTGGTTTTGTTTCTGAACCTAATCAGACCTGAACCATAGAATGGTCAGATAAGAAAAAACTCATATGCCATTCTTGAGAGCAATTATAAATCGTATTTTGTTGTTTACTTTGGAAGACTTGTTGTGAAATCCCATGTGGCTTGGGCACTCATTGGTGTATGACTCTATGATCTAAGTGTTTATTCATTCTTAAATTAATGGTTTCTTAGGAGGACAGTTTAAAAGTTGGGGACAAGTTTTGCTCAGTAAATTTTCACAAATTAAAAGCTGTAACTTTCTGGGAGCAATTACAGTTAATTGCATGCATGCAAATATATGGTATACACAGTCTAAGTTAACAAGTTTATGTTGGAAACTTGATACCATTAATGAACTTTCTTGAACTAGTGTGTTTTGGAAAATCGACTCCTTCAATGCGTGTGAAGTTTCTGTGTGTATATAGCACATTGTGAGACCTCGAACCAGCTATAGATACCAAGAAATAGGAGTCAGGATGTCAGGCCCATGGGTGAAGAGTGAGTCATCAAAATGTAAAGAGAAACAGTACATCTTTTCGGTGCAATTTTCCAGTGAGTTTAGTGTGGTTGCTCAAGAACTGGCATGCCATGCCAACATCTGGACCGAATGGGCTGTCGGAATATCCACACCAGTGTATTGGTATCAGATGGTAGTTTTAACCTTAAAGATGTGTTGACAGCAAGGTTGGAGGATTTACTGTCTCTTGTCCAGTAGATTATAGATGGAAGTAATTGGTCTCCACTTCATGTTCATGTGTTAGGGACAGCTGTTCACACTGTTATTGGTAGCTCAACCCAGAGGTCACTTATAACTGCAGAATGAACTGGGATGGGGGTTTCGGGCTTATATTGCATTGACAGTATCACGTTTGTAATAAAGACATGAAATGATTTTGGGTCAGTGTTATGCTGCAGGTCATGGGGTTAACATAATAAAGGCTATTCAGTAGGACTGGGGGTGGGAAGAACCTTGACCTCTCGCAGAAATATTAGCAGTCCAGAATGAAACAACTTTGTTCTCTGGGGGTGTTCATCGATGGTCACAGTAATATATACTGTACAACAGTAAGGTCATACAGGAGTCACAGTGATTTGTCATTGTGGGGAATTGTTGGGACATTGAAGTTGTCCTTGTGTTGTACTTTGTGTCACTCTTCTTCCAGAACAAGCTATTCTGAAGCACACACATTGTAGTCATCATGGTGGTACCACTTTAAAGATTTTGGTGCATAGCTACCGTGCTGTTGCTTCTTTTAAATTGCATAGTATTAATGTACAATAAATACTGGTTGCAGAGACTTATATAGCACTTGTAGGTTCATTTAATTTCTTATCTTAAATTACACTAAGCCCTGCTGATGGACCAATGCATACTGAGAGACACAGGCTCTCTAAATACCACTAAAGCTGTGCAACAAGATTCCTGCAGGGTGAGAGGGATTCGGAAATCCATCTGCGCTCAAAGTGCTCTGTAGTGATCACGTTTCTCTCGTATCTTCACTCTGTCTCTGTCTGTGTTTCCACCTTGCTTCATCAATTAGCCATTGATGCTAGTTCTTATTAATAATGTAGCTACAAACAAGAAACAAACGTGTGCATTGTCTCTCTAAATAATATTTTGAACATATGTAGAAATAAGACTCACAAAAATAAGTATTTCAAGTGTTTCTTTCTCTTATTTATAATGAAATGATTAAATGGAAATTTCAAATCAGGGATGTTCTGATGGCATCTTTGTGATTGGGATATCCTGCACTCTTTTTGTTGTGGGGACCGTCTTTGTTTTGAATCACGACCAAACTTCTGACCCTCTGGTGCACATGCTGTCATGTTGTCATACTTATTATTTATTTTGTGAGCCCTTTGCTTGTAATTAAAGTTGATAAATACCAACTTTGTATCTTAATTTTTTATTTTGTATTCATATAACATCTTATTGGATTTTAAATGAAACAATGGCAGCATTTACATTAATTTCAAGTGTCTTGTGTTCAGATAAATTCCAGTAGTGACTGAATGCGCTTTTGTTTACACATAGCCACATACAGTACATGCGTCTCCGTTCAGGGGACATTCCTACCCTAATCCAGAGGATAGTGCTCAGTGCGCGAGTGAATGGGGAGCGCGTGCAGAAGTATTTTGGATGAAACGCGGAGCAGATTTTTTTTTTTTTTTTAAAGTTGGAGCGTTGCTTGTACAATGAGTTTGGCTGGGAAGGAACCACATTAATTTTCCAAGCTCATGTTTTATTTGCAAATTAGTCTGAACTCTGGCTAGTGTTTAAGCTAAAATTAAAATACACTTCAGCTTTTTTCTGTCTCTTCTTTCTTTTTTTTGAGTGAATGGTGAGTGATTTTAGTGGAGCGAGGTGAAAACAGAGCTGGGCGCAGAGGGATATTGAGCAGCCTGGAGTGGCTTTGAGTTTGGAAGCGGAGGGAACAGACAGCTCTGTGAGTGAGGAAATTCTCACCGCTCCACTCCGCTCACATGCTCTGTTGGTGGTAATGCACCTGACTATTCTCTTAAAGGACTGATATTTGGTGTTTTAGGGTGGTAAATTCCATATTCTCTTTACACAATACCCCCAGTACAATTTTCTTGACTAGCCAGCCACCTGACTTCAATACAACTGAGAATGTTTCATTTGCAAGGAGACCAGACTGAAATCAACCCCCTGTCATACAGGCAAAAAGTTAAGATAACTACAGTACGGGCTTGGCACAGAATCACCAGTGAACATGCCAAGTGTTGCTTGATGTCTACAAGTTGTAGATTTTAGGGTTTGCAACCAAACATGCAGAGGTTGAATACAAAAAGATTTGTAACCAAATATTAAATATGATCACCCTAAGTGTATGTTAACCTGTTACTCTCCTAAAATTGGGAGGCTATGTAGTTAAAGGTCTGCAGTTCCTACACTGTTATTCTGATGTGATTTTGACACCTTCAAATCGAAGCTGAGAGTCTATGCTTTATACCATAGTTACATTGATTATGGTTATTATTTAGTTTTTATAAGAGGCAATACAGTAAAACCTTCACTGGCCCAGTGTTATCTGTCAGCACTGTGCAGTATGTTACCTGTCAGAGAAAGATATTCAAAACGTTGCCATTGCATTTGACTCTCGGCACTTTTTTGTCGGATTAAGTAACACACTGAGCACTTGCTGTCAGTATGAGCTGATTTTTCAAAAAGTGGAGTGGTGCTATCTGTACATAACCTGGTTTTTCTGCCAGACAAAACACAGAAATAAAGTAAAATACACCACTTTACACACTAATTACTGTCGTCATTGTGCATATAAACACTGTGATCATGAAGTGAAACTTACCAGGCAAATGTGTAAAGTAGACCAATTTGTTGTCAAGGTTTTATAAAGGTAATTCACTATTGGTTGACTTCTGTATTAAATTGATGCAAAGCTAACAGGTCAGTACTTAGTTTATTCAAACTGTGTGTCTGAAGGCCGTTGTTTGCTATGCTGAATGCACTCTTGTTAATTTTGAATCACATGTGAAGTAATTAGTTTATTTGCATGTTATCCATTTAAAATCTCAGTTCCTCAGGTACAACATGTAGTAACATGACCGAGTGTTTATAGCATTGTCCACTGCATTTTCCCCTGACTTATGGGTTTTGTCAAGACTCAGGTGTAGCCATCACTGAGTTCCCACTTCCCCTGCAAGGTCACAGTACAACAGCAAATGCTGCACTGCAGTGCCCAAGTTAAAGATCCGTTGTTTTTAAAGCCTCACAGTCTTTACAAATACCAAATGACATAAGTTGTTGTCAGTCAGTCATTCGATTGTTTGGCACTGCAAGCTTTTCCTCACTTCAACTAAAGTTCACTTGAAAAGTAATTGGCTGCAGTGGCTGCTGCAGGACTACCAGTAAATTGATGCATGATGATGGGTACCACTTTAAGCAGTTTACTGTAACATCCATGCCCCAACTTCAAGCAGACAAATTATTTTCTTCACTGCCTCTTGATCTCCCGTAGGCAGCTTGCTACTTTTCTTGTGCCTCAGTTTTACTGATGTTCTATCCTGATAAACTATTTTTTTGGTGTTTTTCAGCTGCAGGGATGTGATCATATGTCAAAACATCTCAGTGTTAGTTTGTTTACATGTGTACACATCTTCCCATTATTCCTAATGTATAGCCACCAGTAACAAGTACACCCTCCTGAAGAATAATATCTCAGACTACATTAATTTACTGTACCTTATAGGTTGGCCATGGCGGTGTTTAAACACAGTAAATTTACTGTGTAATCTTTGAAGTCACTCGCTCCTGACAAATTGTTCAATAAAACCTTGTTTCTGTTCTGTGGTATTGCTATTAGACCCCTCCTGACATATCATAAACTATTACTGTGATCTGTTTGGACAGTAACGGTTACAGATGTTCCATGAGCGTGCCAGCAGAGCTGGGAGCTGCCCTGCGTGTGGCGAAATCCTCTGTGCCACTGTACTTTATCAAACCTAAGCAGGCCAATGTGTGCAGAACTTTCTTAAATTGCACTATTTCACTTTAGACATTTCACAAATGCAATCTTGAGAGAGGAGATGTGAAGATGTAGCTTCAGCTCTGTTCAAAGAGTGAAGCTGATGTGCCCCAACACACTGTGTGGGGAGCCAATTTGAGTATATGGTGGCAGGCCAGAGTAGGCATCTAAGTATAGTTTTGTGACTGTGCACGCATATGTGTCTGTATCTGTGTGTGTGTGTGTGTGTGTGTGTGTGTGTGTGTGAGAGAGAGAGAGAGAGAGAGACGGTTTTGGGGGTACTGTCTATTTACAGCTCAGCCTGTGGGAGATGTCCAAGTCCAACAGAAAGGGCAGGGGGGGCATGGGAAGACCACTCTGCCTCATGTGTCATCCTCTTCTGCTAGGACTTTAAGCAGTGTGTATGTGTGTAGTTGTGGGTTCGTGGGTGTGAGCACTCTGTCTGTTGTGTCAAGGTTGCTGAAAATAGTCTCAGTGCATAAGTAAAAGAATATGACACTCTAGCTCATGCACACTGGATTGTTGAGGGGGAATTGTCTAACAAGATTATCCTTGTGGCTCCCCCCACAGCTGGTTGTTTACAAGGCCAAATACTTTCTCTTCCACTGATAGTGATTCATTATTTTCAGAAAGAGGGGGGGGGAGCTAGAGAAAAAGACAGCAAATGGAGAAACAAACTTTTATTTGACTTTATTTGACTTTGAATCAAAGAATGTTTCAATGCCCAGATTACTTCATGTTGGGGTATTTCCAAATTAACAAAATAGCTGCCTTCAGATCCTTAAAGGCCCACTCAGCAGCCTCATCTTTTTGACCATTTAAATGACAGTAATTTTCCACACAAATAATCTTGCCACAGTGTCCCCTTACTGGCTTTTTGCAGAGCTTTTAAGCACATCTCACAGTCTTCATATGAGGATGTAGTTTGTTCAGTTGTCATGGAGATAGCTTAGTATGATGACATGTGGTAGAAAGCTCTGAGAAGTTGACTTTGAGTTAAGATTATCTTTGTCAAAAGGTAAAAAACTAACCTTCACAATCATTTTACATAACTGAGTTGAGCTTGAATAAATAAAAAATGCTCATGCTCTGCCCATGTATCATTTTCACTGGGCCTTTAAATATCTGGGAGTCCCAGCCAGGCTGTAGAATTGATGAAGTTTCACTTAAGGATCTGCTTGAGGCTCTGAGTGTCCAAACATTGTCAGCTGCCCAGTACAGCAACACTTCTGCTTCTGGCAACAAGGCTTCCTCATGGGAGCAGTTGTGGTTTACCTGCTATCATCAAGAGAGCCTAAACAGCTGTAACGTTAGAGGTGTGAGCGTAGAGTAGCTCAAATTAGGGCTGCATGATATTGCGGAAAAACTGACATTGCAATATTTTTTTTCTGTGATACTAAAAAGCACAGGAGCACACAGGATAGCTCAATTTGAAAATAATTAATCATTCCAGAATTATTGAGGTGAGTTTGTGGGGGAGCGCATCTGCATAGAAATGATAATATACATTTTTTCAGAAAGCTAAAAAAATTACTTTTTACTCTAAAAACTATTTTTTGAGTGAACCATCCTTTTTTGAACTTTAATGCTTTAGTGCTGGTTTCAAGGCACTAAATACGAAAGCATGCAAGTGCTGTGACTACTCTTCTGTAGTGATCTTTGAAGGGGGAAATTAGGTAGTTTAATACACTGGTTGACTTACCATGACACCATTGTATTCATAAAATATCAGTGCAGGCTTAAATCAATGGGCCTCATTCAACAGTTTTTTCCTAATTTTGTTGAAAGGCGCTAAAGCATTATACATTTTAAGAATATTATTGTAATATAAATCAAGTAATATTATACAACTGTAGAGCTGAATAAAATGCAGTAACCACTTACTCTGTACAAACATGTCAGCACAAAATGTTAAGTGCTCTTGAGTCTGCGTAGATTCTGTTCTTACCTAAGAACAAATCACAAATAAGAAAACATTGGTGAATGTCAGAATCTTTAAGAACACTGTGTAAGTGGGATTTAAGGAGAAATTTTTTCTTAACAATGGTTGGTGAATGAGGCCCCTTAATCTGACATGTCATAATATCAAAAATGCATGTTGCTTACCCTTTAATAGGGGGGTCTTTTTGTTGTTGATTGACTTGCTGTACTGATATTACACCACAATTGATCATTCGTGTTCAAGTTGTGATGAATAATTTTACATAGCAAGGAAATTTTTACATTTGTGAAACTGTAAATAGCCAATTTTCAGTTTTATGAGACAAATCTCTTAAATGATGAACACGATAGTAATAGAAGTAAGTGCTAGCAATTATTTTTCTTCTTATAATCATTTGACTAATTGTTACAGCCCTATATTTAACAAAAAGTATATAAACAAAGCTGTGAAATGGCACAAAAATTGAAATAGTGTGGTATGTGAAGTGTCTTAAGATGGCAGCACTCTCAAACCTCTTTTATACAGGTGATGCACATATGACACAATGTTGTCTGATGCACGTTGATCCATTCAGTTCGACTGCTGATGCGAGTTTGACCAGCATCAGTGTGTCAGTCTGAAAAGGGTGTAAGAGTGGGTGCCAATTAACAGATGGGACTAATTCCCATCACATTCCCAAATGCAAATTGCAAGAAAACACATTTTGGCAGAGATTGTCGCCACCCTGCTGTGAGAGGGTTGGCACCCTGCTATCTCCAAGAGTGCAGCTTCGTCTGGAACCAGTCTAGTCTTTAAGAAAAATGCTTCATATTTGCTATGTTAAATTTAGAGTGTAACTTCATTGAAATAAGGACCAAATAAGTTTCTGTTAGGTTTTATTTAATCACTTGTCCACCCTCTCATATGTTGGCTTTCTCCAGCTCTTTCTTCTTCTTCTTCTTTACCAATTTTCAATAAAGCTTACCTTATGTTTATTGACACACAAAGCAGCATTTAAATGTTGTACTGTACTATTTGATGAAAATGTAAAATTGTTTCTTTCTGAGCAATATTGTGGTTGCAAATTAAATTGTCATTACTTTCTGTAAATTAAATTTAATTGGTGTTATTACTAGACTCATTTACTTTGATAGGTGGCAATTTTGATATTTCTTGTTCTGTATTAAAACTGGAAGAGGGTTGTGTCGGAGCTTGTTAAACTTGACTGACAGGTCCTCCTTACTCTGTTTGTCTGTCAGCTCCACCCCTTTGTCCAAATTTGGATCTTGATTAAAAAAAAAGGTGAGACATTGCAGTCAGTGATAAAGCTAAACTCTGAGCTTCAAAGCACTCAAACACTTGCTGGTGACATGACACACTCTTCATCTATGTTTTTGTACAGTCTCTGATTCTTCATCTTAACTTCATGTTATCTAACCATGCTGTTAATAAAAAGGATTACATCAAGGGAAGGTTAAGAACTGATCATACTGGAGCAGTTATCATTTCTTTGCTTTGTCAACATTACATGACAGGAGCAGGAGGGAAGACAAATAGTAACATCATTTCAAAGCAATGAGCTTGATGGAAGCTGTGGTCTTAATTATGAAAAACAAAATATGCACTTGGTGTCCTTGGTGCAGTTAAAGATGATTTACATGTGCATGTGAATGCTGCTGGTTAGTTTCTTTTTCTCCGCCTTGTAATATCCTTAAATTCAGCGGGTTGTCTCGTCTGATCAGAGGTCATATATGTAGATTCTTTGTCTCAGAATTCAAACAAAACAAAGAAACCACAGAGAATACAGACCGAGCATATACTCACCTTGGACGGGAAAAGAGAAATCCCTCTGAGTGCAAAGCTGATGAGCATAAAATTATTGTTTTTTTTTTTTTCTTTTTTTTTTTCAAGATTGACTAGAGGCTCTGGCTATGTGTGTGTCCGCGTGTGCTCTCATTACAAGAGGTCATGCTAGCAGGTCCTATATATACACGACATCAGCTCTGTCCCTCCCTGCCTCCCTCTCCCTCTCTCTTCCTTCATTTCTCCCTCCCTCCCTCCCTTCATTTGTTCTAGGGACAGAGCCCTAGTGTGAAGCTGCTTGTTCTTGTACTTTCCCGTGCTGTTCAGCTTTCCAGCCGTTCAGAATGAGTTGGCTTATGGCAAATATACTGTCCATGCGGCGTGGAAAAGCCCACTTCGGCCTGCTGTCTGCTCCTGCTACAAGTTCTCTAGGTTATATTTAGTCCTGGGCAGGCCACCCTGCTACTACAACTATCATCAGCACCAAAAGGGATATCTGGGGAAACTGTACCTTGCACTGGCACCACATTTTCCTCTCTCTGCTGTTTCACTGTAAGTAAATCCTTCTAAAACAATGGCATTTCTGTTGAATTTTAGAGTCTGGTTCTGCCACGATGGAGAGGGCACAAAAGGATTAGCTGGAAGCAGTTACACTACACTTGACATGTAGTGAAGTACTTTAGTTTATGTAATCCTTAAATGTGGTTCCTCTTGATATTTCCTGAGTTCTTTATTTGTTGTCCAAAAGCAATGAGAAGTGACAGGCTTGTAAGTGACTTTGTGGGATATAGAGCAACAATATTTGGACTGTTATTACATGGCTAAAGTATGAAAGTAAAGATTAAGTCTTGTGCCTGACTAAGCTCAAGTTTGCCCTTAGTGGCCTTTGTTTAGAAGACAACTGCATATTACCAACATGCTTTATTAAGACTGTGGTGTAAAAAATTCAATATGGCATTTCTAGTTTCAGTGCTCCTGTCTTTTTTAATTCTTACTCTTGACAGTTTTTTCTTTTCTGCCAACACAACATTCTTGCCATGTGTTTAAATAGGGAAATTCTACAGTAAGGTACGTATTTGTCTGCAGGGAAAACATTTCTCTTACTCATCAGTTACTGAGGGAAGGCAGAGGGGTGGGATTTGGGCTATGGTTGTGCTTGCTTTTGACAGAGGAAGCAGACAGCAAGACATGGAAAGTTTAAAAGTGAGTTTCTCATCCCTGAAAATGGAAAGTCAGAAAGAAGGCAGACGTTAAAAAAAAAGAGAGAGAGAGAGAGACAGGATGGTGGGAACATCTGGAGAAACAAGACCAGTGCCAGACCCTGTGACAACATGAAGGGACTGGAAAGTCTCCTGAGAGAAGCTTGAACACACACACTCTCACAGAGTCACACACATGTGTATACATCCGTAAGTGTACACCAGAGTTGGATGATAATACACTGGCTAATGAGCTGAGTCTATGGCCAGTGGAGTTTATTTTGGCCTATTTCAATGACCAAAAGAAGTGTGTTTTTGTTTATGCCTCGTCAGTAGTCAAGGTGCTAAATGTGGCACATTTGTGCACAAGCCACATATTGCCATTTTGTGATTGCCAGTATGCGGCTTCATTCATTGCCTGCGCCTGCACAATATTCTACACAGCTCACCTGCTGCGATTTACTGTGGCCTTTAAGGAGACATCATGTGGCTATATGTTCTGTTTAAAGGCTTTGTAATCCAACAGCATATGGCAGTTTTATACTGTAATCCAGTGGCATGCTGCAGGGGGGGACGCTGAACGGCAACAGGAGTTAATGTTAATCAAAATGTAATTAATTGCATGTGTTGCAGATGTGTTTCTAGTTAACAGGAACCACCGAGCATTAACATGCAGTTTTCAAGTTTTTTCTATGATGGCACTTTAGATTTATAATCCTCTACTATTAGGCAGGCAGGTTTCTTTTTTTAGGATTCTCATTTTTACTTTCTCATTGAATGCCATAAAGAGTCATTGGTTGAGGACAGATTTGTGCAGTATAAATACTGAGGAGGCTCAAAAAGTGCAGCACCGAGTACACCCGAGGGATGGGGGTGGAGGGCAGGAAGATGATGGGGTGAGGTGCAGGGTTGGGGTGTAAGAGAGCACTACTACCTTCTGGTGGACTGACAGGCTAGTTTTCATGACACCAATTACCCGCAGTGGATAGTGTGTGTTTGTGTGTGAATGTGTGTAGAATTACCCCGAGCAAGTCATCCTTTACTGCAGAGGAAAAGCTGCTTGATGGAGCACTCCCACCTGGATTTTCCCTCTCCATCTTTTTTTCTTCCTGTTCCTCCATTCTCACTCACCCTCACTCCCACCTTCTAGTCAGCTCCAAGCCTTTTTTTCTTTACTCTTCTTCTGTCCATCTGTAGGGGATTCAGTCATCTAAAGAATTAATGTTGATGTTTTGTAGATATCTTTATCTCATGGTCCCATTCACACCAGACAGTGCAGATTGTATTTATTTCACTTGGGAAAGCAATAAGGGATTTCTCTTAACTGATTGGCATTGCAATTGACTTCATATGCTATAAATATGCAGGGGAAAAAGTACAGCAAGAATGATAGTGGTGAGCATAAACATTTATTATCAGCCTTAGAAACTGTAGTTTGACCAAATAAAACCCTCTCACTGTAAATTTTCCATAGCTTTCAACCTCATTTTATGTCTATAATTCTTTTCAATTTATAAATGCTGTGATAAGTGGCCAAAAGCTCTGGAAAATATACAGTAAGTGAAGTTATGTTTTCTCTGAAATGATAAAGGTCTCAAGGAGAATCTTATATGCAGAACATATAAAATGGCAAATACCAGTCTGTACTTGAATGTTTGCATCGCTACACACTGCACAATTGGGGTTAAACACTCAGTGATGTCTTGAAGTACAGTTCACAGAAGACTGGTTTATAATTGAGACATTTGGAGGGAGGCACTATGTTAGTCTTTACCATTTCACTCTTGGGAACATATACTGTATGTCAGCCGCAATACAAACAGGGGGTCTAACTGTGTGTGCATTTGTATGCATGTGGGTTGCCAAGTAGAAGTTTTTCTGCTATCATGATAAGAATTCGGAAGAACCCACTTTTTCAGAGTTAAAGCACAACAGCCTGTTATATTACCAATAAATACATCATAGCACAGTCACATCTTGCTCCCTGTATCACCAGGCAGTGTATAGGAAATAATGGAAAAACACAGCTTGCCGTTTTCTTACACAAGTTTGAAGGAGTGAACGGAAAAATCCTGTTCGGTCAGTGGAAATAGCCCCTGAGAGGAAATAACTTGACCATGCTAATGCTGGGTCCAGAGACGAGTGTACCACGACCATTAAAGTGCCAAGTGAGAGATACAATCAATGAACCCACGCACTCAGTGCACCAAAGAACAGTGCAGGACGGAGCATAGTGAGGAGCTACCTGCATGCCTGTGCTCACACAGAGTTCCTGCTGTACAGAAATGCAGGGACACAGATATTCCTCTCTGCCAGCTGTCTTTGTTTTTGATGGGGACGAGGGATTGTGTCCATTCTATGCATAGTATGTCTGTGCTGCCTTGGCCGCAAACTTTTCCTAAAATAGCCAGCTGTCCCAGTGTGCTTGTGGGGTTACTCAGTTCAGTCATTGGTCTTAGTTAATTAGCTTCTTGTAATGATTGCAGCTAGAAGGAGAAAGAAGAGATATAAAGGAAGAATGTTATGATGGTGGAGAAAATTGAGGAGGTTAGGGAGGAGCAGAGGAGGAGGAAGAGGAAAAGCTTCTGAGATGTTCAAATGTTTAACATTTCCTGCCATAAACATGCTGTAACTCTACCTTCAACAATGTAAATGTAAATGTTTGTACTTTTTTATTATTTAGATAGATGATGATACTAAAGTGGCCCATAACTTAAGTTTATGCAGTACGTTTTTTTGTACTTAACATACCAGCTACAGCAGTAGCTACCATAGAGTCCCTGAAATTTATTTGTGTATTCATTATGCTTCCAGCAGTGGCTCTGTGTGTGTGACCCTGACTCTCTCAAATAAAATTACCTATTAAAACAGTAACTTTTATAAGAACTAACTTTTTTTTGTATTTGCTGAAACTGTCATAATATATTCACGCCTCACTAAATGAATCTGTGAAATCATATTCCTCTGCTTACTCTATGGCCTTGTAGTGCTTCTAATGGCCTTACCACATATGAACAAAAACAACCAATCAGAGCTAAGCAACCTCTAACACACCTGTCCACTGGCTGGTGGACAATGCTTGGCACTGTTTCCAACATGGCATCTGGGTCACAGTTGTCTCATTTTACAGCTAAACAGTACGCTAAAAATATGTTTCAGAAAACATTTAATGTGAGAAATAGGCAACGGAGTAACAGCATTTTGATTCATATTTGATCAATTATGTCTAGTTTGGCAGTTTGACCACAGTTCACAAGCCGTGATCGACATGATTGACAGCTGCGTTAGAGACTCCTTGGCAATAATTGGTTGTTTTTGGTGCGCTCCTGCCAATTTCAGTGAATGCAATTAGAAGCAGTAGTTTCTTGGTATTAAATTACACAGTTTTCTGACTTAATATAACTGTACTAGCAAAGTAAAATAAAAAATGAGTGACAGTGCCTGTTTGGTCATTATATCCTGTAGGGCTGTGCCAAATTGTTATTTACTTTATCACTTAATCTGATTCTTGATTAATTGATACAGCGTTTGGTCTGTAAAACTCCAGAAAATACTGAAAAAAATAAAGTCCAATGTAGTTTCTATGAGCCCTAGTTGACATAATTATATTCCTTATTTTGTCCGACTAAAAGTCCACAACCCCTGAAATATTGTCTTAACTTTAATAAAAAATATTCATATATATTTAGCAACTGGTGTAGATCCAGATTGTTGCGTTTAAAGTCACCACTTTCTGTCCCTGTCTTTGAGAAAGTTTTTCTATGCTTATGTGGTCGTGTGTACTACATTCATATTCTGTACTGTACTGCATTTCTGATAAACTAGTCTTGTAAGATATACATTTACTATATTTTTTATGCACCATTAGCACATAAAATGGCTCTTTCCTGTAACAATAGACTGAAGTGCAAACAGTTGTGCCTACGTTGCTGAGACTCACTCTGCTCAAAAAAGCCACAATTATCATCACAACATCTATTGCCTCTAACCTTTTTAATATTGATGTGAGAACCAGTTTCTCAAGCTTGATATGTGGCTGTGCCTTTAAAACTGTAGTTTTGTAAATTTTAGCCTGCCAGCCATACAAATCACATGTATTAAAGCACACGTTTAGATTGATTTCCTACCTTCATGGTAGGCAGGTTCAATCGATTTCAGTCACATGAAAATGATCTTTAAATATATTTTGAAATCAATTTTCCATCTTAGGGAAAAACTAGTTGTCTTAATTTTTGTTTTTAGATTCTCATTGTGCTTAATTGCTTACTGTTACTGGGGAGTTGAAAGTCACTTTGGTATATTTTGGATAGCTTGCAGAGGTGAAGCAAATTTGCTTGTCATTTTCACTCAGAGTTGGTGAACTTTATTACGCAAACTCGTAGTGTTGACCAGTTTTTGACAGTCTTGACGGTTTTGACCTTCCAGAACCACCACTTTTCTCTTGAGAAACGCAAATGAATTTGGCTGTGCCCATTTATCACATGTCAGCCATTAAGGCCTTTTTCAGGCCGCCAGCCTGAAATGGTTTGATTTTAGACAGCCTAGACAACAAAAAAACCACATGAAATGCAGTTTTTGCAAACCAGATCCAAACCACATTTGGAGGTTGTTCGAAATGATGTGATTCCAGTCAAATTTCTACAGTCCAAATGTTCTGGCTGCTCAATCGGATTTTAGGGTGTCTTTGGCATTACTCACAAAGCCACACATGACAATGTTGTAAGTGATGCGGACATGAAAGTGCTGAGCACAATCCATGCTGCTACAACAGAGCAATATGGAGGACAACATCAGAACAACAGTCTGTGGACAGATGCCAAAATAAATGGAAAGAAAATAACTGCGACTCAACAGTGCAAATTGTGCTTCCGTGTTGTAAAGCTGTGTCACCAGTATAACTGTGTTATGAATGACACCTATGTCGTTACCCAGCAACCCATGCAGAAAGACTGGTGATGACTGGACACACAATTTAAATCTTGTCAATGCAAATTACAGTGTTGACAGTCTGCCTTAAAGCTCTGATTTGAAAAACAAATCTGATTTACCTGCAGCTTAAACATATAGCCTAAGGCTGAGCCACAAATTCAAGCAAACAAGCATAGGCAGGTGAAGCGTGCGCTACCTGCCCAGCACAAAGCAGCAGGGTGCCGAAGGAAACTAGCCATAGACTCTATATAAAGATGGACAATGTGCTCTATTATCTGTATTGCAGCCAGCCACCAGGTTGCGATTGAAGTGTTTTGGCTTTACTTTTGGGGAGCTGCCATGTTATCCATCTTTTTATACAGTCTATGAAACTAGCACAAGAGAGCTGAGCATTTAACAATTAAGCAGTATTACTCGAGAGGATATGCTTTAACGTCATTTGTGGCAAGATAGTGATGTGGTCCGTACCCATCACTCAAGTTTTGAGATGATAATTTTGATTCATGTCGATTACCGTGACTTAAGATATGACGTCACCGGAAGTTACCAAGTATTGAGCAGAATGCTCATAAACTGTAAGCAGTGGATGACGACAGTGCTGCAATGTGTAGTCAGGTTGTGTAATACAAAATGAATGATGATACACCACTAGAATCAATAATTCCATTTTTCAAACACTCAACAATGTTATTTCTATTGATCAGTTGTACTAGTTTGTAGGCGGAAGCCCAACAAAAGTGAACTTTGACCTTGGTTTAATTGGTTGTTTGGTTGCAGGAGACTTAAATGTTGCCATTATGAGAAGGTACTTTTTTTTACATTGATGTCGAATTACCAGAGACCTCCATGTAAATCCCAAGAACACAATTAATTTTTCTTGTATAACTGTGTAGCTCTTGACAGCTTTGGCAAAACCCTCTGTTTGTGATACGTGGTAAACCACTGGACAGGTTTTTGTGACAGTATGCATTGTAAAGAGATGTAAATAGGGATTACAAACAATTAACACCATACACGACGGTTTAAATGGTATCTAATTCTAGATGCTGCCTGTTCCAACCTATATCACAACCTAAATCTCATGAAGAGGAGCTTGTTGAAGCAGGAAACGGCACCTGAAAGAGCAGGCGTTTCTGACATTTCTGATAAGCTTTTCAGTCTTATCTCTTCATGGAGTAACTTAGTTAAATGTAAAAGTTTTAGTTTGGCAGTAGAGAAGACATCATACTAATGTCTGTGGTGTCAGTCAAGTGGTACAGTCTGTTTGGAGGTAGAAAGGGGCCTTTCAGAGATACTGCAGGTCCATATTCCCAAATGCACCCTGCAATTAATTGGGACCTAACATAATTTGAATATTGAGTGTGAATGAATTGGGCCATGCCCCTGAGGAAAATTGTGCTTCACAAAAATAAATTTTAAGGTGACATTAAAATAAGTCAATAATGTGAAATTAATTAGTTTACATGTTTCTGGACATCTTGGCTTTATTAATTTTATTCACTTATTAATTCAGTGATATCTAAATATAAGAAGGGTGTGTTGACATGCCCAAGACCAAACCTGGTCCGACATACACATTTACTTGATATCGCCTACCGAGTAAGTTCCAAATCTTTGGCCCTCATCAGCTTATTTACGGTACTCTATACTCTGTTATGGTGTCCGACACAAGGACACGAGTTTCCTCCTGGGGGAGGTTTCTCTGGCGGACTGTTCTCTTCTAGTATCAAATTGCCAGGACACCACAGTGGAGAGCAATCTGAGTTTAAAGGAAAGAACAAGTCGTGAATTTAATGATTGTGATTGAAACCAGGCCAATCACACTAATAATGTATTCCTCCTAATCTGACCCCTGTGCTGTACGCCTGTGGTCAAAGCATTACTAAAAAATCAGTCATCATACATTGTGCGCTCCTTCCATGTCCTTCTTACTGTGCTTTGCAGAGTGTGCCATTTATACTTGGAAAAAGTGTGTGTTTGATGTGTATGTGTGTATGTGAGAGAGAACGAAAATGAGAGAGAGTTATGTATCACCCTATTCTGCTGCAGAGGTAATACTGGATGCCTGCCCAGTTTCTTTATGCACCATTGTTGTAACTGTGGCGGAGGGGCTATAACTTCCACACATACCTACTGGCTGGTAATCCCAATTCCATTAAGTTAAAAATACTGTTTCTCTCTCAGCCTCACAGTTCATTTTGTTAATAAATGAGGAATATGACATGAATGGTCCATGGTCATGGATGATCCACTGTCACACTTACAGTGTCAGCTTAGGATAGCGCTTATGCCTGTCAGCATTGCTGTAATGTTACCCTGGTTCAAGTGCTCTGAATCAGTTTTCTAGTAACTCTAATAAGTCTAGGGTTGTGCTTTTTAGGGCACAGTTAAAGCCTGTTGGAAAAATTGTCGACCAGTCAGAACTTTTTCGGCAGTATTAAGAATTTGAGCATCATCTTTCAACATAGCTAGGTACTTAGCTACAGCCATGAAAAATCGTTAAAGGTAAAAACTACATAGCACTGTGTATAAAATAAAGACCTCATTGTATCAGAGGCAATGTGATGAAGCAGAGCAACCTTGTGGGTATTTTGTAAATTTCTCTTAAAAATAAATGAATCAAATTAATGCATCCTGTGCTTAAAATGAATCAGTAAATTAATTTAGTACCAGTTAATATTCTTTAAACCCTGCATAACTGCATTATCACTTTGCAAAATTTCTTATGCACACAGTAGAGCTGGCACGATCACACGCTTAAAGGTCTGTGTAGCAGGTAAAAAAAATACATTCCACCCCACCCATGTGACTGTGCCCTCCGTTCTGATTTGAGTGGGTATGTTTGTTCAAAAGGTGCTCTGTACTTTGTCTCCCATTGGCGCTTCACATTGCTGCTTTTAATCATCGCCATGGTCTTGGAACATATACTGAGACACACTGGTTTTTAAATGCCCATGGGAAGAATGAACACATAAGAGTAAGTCCTGTCTTGGTTAAAAGCTGTGTTTTACTTTCTCTTCCTCTTTCTTTAGAACACACCATGTGAAATTATTTTTTGCGTACTCTTATACCCTGTGGTCTCATCTCTCTGATCTGTGTGTATCTCACTCACTTGAGATGTAATGCACAGATCTTATTGGCTGAGTAGCATCACGTGAGATGATCTAATACATGCAGTTGGTCTGTAAGTTTTCTGGTCATTAAACCAGTGTTCTGCCGGTTAAAATAGGAACTTTACATCAGATTTTAATATTTGTCAGTAGTTTATCAGTTATAGGTCTGAGTCCAGATAGGATGGCATCAGGGTCTGGACCTGGGGAATGTAGAGGTATGACTGGTTAACAAGGGGGATGTATTTTCTACTGCTAACCAGAGGGATGGTGACCCCCTCAAATTGCCTACTGGTATTAGTAGACCCTTTTAACTGTGTTTACTGTGTACAGCAGAACAGCCTCTGAAGCTTTAAAAATCCTTTGATGTAAAAAAGCAAGACTAGAAACAGAAACATCTCCCTCTGTACCTCCCTTCAACCATTCGTCTTATGTCGCTCCCTTGTTACATATTCCTTTATCTGTTCTTCCATTCATTGATTCCATAACTTCTGTGATCATACATTCATCAGTCCATCCTTTCATCCATGTTTATCTCTATCTTCTATCGTGCTTCATATCTCATCTTCTTGTTTTCTTTCCTCACTTGTGTACATGTAGAGATGCAGTGTTGCACACATAGCTTTTACCCACCTCCTCCTCTATTTTCTCCCTCCAACTCTGATTTGCCAGCCCTCGTTCTGTTGTCTCATCTAAGACTTGCTCTCACTCATTCATCCCTCTCTCTTTTGTATGTTATGTCTTTACGTTTCTCCCTCACCATCTTGTGCCAACATGTCCCTCTCTGTTCAGTCCTCTCTTCCTTCTCGTCTTTGAACCGTTTCTCCAAAATGAATTACGTGGAGCATGTCAAAAGTGTGTATGGTATGGCGTTGAAGAACAAACATAAGATGCACACACAAAGATGCAATCTGTATTATTGAAATCATACAAAAAATGTTGCCAGATCTAATGTGATATTTGACATGTGATGCAGTGCCTCAATTCCAAAAGAGTGTGAAGTGTTTGTATTCTTGGTTTTCTTGTAGCTAGATGCCAATGGAAACAACGAATATCCACTTATTAAAAAAAAAATTACACTGTCTTGGAAATGTGCTTGTTTGCTATCTGACCAACAGATCTTGGATCTTGTTGATTTTCTTAGCTAGAAGGTAAGTCACCATCTCACTCAGGCTGACTATTAGTTCTGATAAGTAAAGACAAACTGAGGATATAACCAGTACCACAGGGAAAAGCAGATGACTAACTGCTTCCTAAACTTTATGCTGTGTGTGCCTGTGTCATTGGTTCACCAGTGTTTTCTGTCATGCTCCCCCTCAGATGCCAAAAAAGTTCATGCCCTCCCGCCCCAGTTTTTTATCAACTGTTAACACTAACTGGGGAAGCAACTAATATCAAAGGACCCATTTTGAATTTCAGTGAAATAGAGGTCAGCATGATAGTATCAGCAAACTCGTGTTTGTTTATTTCCCCTACATAAATCATATTCATTCAGCTTTGTTTCACTCTGTATTTTTCCTCTGGTTATCCACGCTCCACCTGCAGTAGTGGCTTTATGCCTCCCTGGGGGGGCCTGCCCCAAAGTTTAAAAACCACTGGCAATGTAATACGGTTTTCATAGTGCAGTGGAGTGATACATTAATGTAACTAGTATATTGTTGGCAGCTGGTCAGCAAAGGCAATATAAGGATGCTCAGTGTTTCAGACAACCTCCATTTTCATGAAGTAGCTGTTGTTTGCTTGTTGATGGGGCTACAATAGTAAGCCAATGCATGTAAAGCCTTTCAGCTAGAACTTGACTGATTAGTCATCTGCGTCATTATATCAGATGATACCAGCTTATCGGGGATTAGATCTGAATGATAAGTTGATTAGCAGCATAGTAATCAATAAATTTATTAATACTTTATTGATTGTTTGAGTCATTTCTCAAGAAAAACAGAAAATAAATGCCAAACATTGTTTGGTTTCACCTTCTCAGATGAGAGAATTTGCTGCTTTTTTTAAAAGTCATTTATCATTCTGTACTGAATATCTTTAGGCTTTCGACTTAACAGAACAAGACATTTAATGTGAGCTCTGGATAGTTAGGATTGTGGCAATTTTTGGCCTTTCATTAACTCATCTCTTAAATGAAAAAATAATCAGCATATGCATCGATAGTGAAAATAATTGCCGGTTGCAACCCTATCACAGATCTATTATAATGGTGTATATGCTGGGTTGTAAGTTTAACTTTATATATTTAGAATAGCTCATTTTGACCCTCACTTTATCATGAAAACAGAGCAGCCATCAACCCACCAAATATCTGTGCTTGGTGGGAATGAAAACAAAAAAACCCTGCTTAGTTCTGATGAAGCTGGGATTGACAGATGATTACAACATCCTCACTGACACATAAGCTAAAGCAAACATGGTTCCTGCAGTATTTAGCAGGTTTTCTGTCGACTTTAAAGTGCCTCCCTCTGGTGCTGCCACAGAATGGTAAATTCATTTTATCCTCTTCAGATTATATTTCATATTCATACTGGTGTTTTGCATCCCTTTTATCCCATTTAATACATTAAATGTGGTGGTTGGTTGATGAATGTGACGCGCTCCTGCTTTGTGCCAGGCCACAGTGTGGCTCCTTGTTGGACCCACACTATACCAAGGATATTTGCCTCGCCTTTTTTTTTTTTTTTTCTTTTTTTTGTTAACAAAAAAGTATTAAATTATGTCCTCTGAATGGAAATACGAGACTTTTTTTTTTCACCTTAACTCACCCTGTGTAAGAGTACCATTTAACAGACAAAGAAAGCCTTATGGCTAAAGGCGTGTTCAGATGTCAGGCATTCATGTTTAATGTGAAAGGTTCATACTACAAAGACCTTACTTCTTATGTCATACTCACACAAAAAACTGTGAATGAAAAGCCTGGCTCGCTTTGGGCCAGACTTACATGCTTCATTCTGTGCTAAATGCGCCACACATCTTCTGCACTGTACTTACTGGTACTGTTAGCGATAAATATAGCCAGGATGTTAAAGGCATGCTGGTGTTCATTCTTCTTTCACGTATTGGCATCACAAGAGAGCTGCTCATTGGGGTGTGAGATGATGTTATAGATTCATGAGGTCATGAAAGATGTGTCACGCAATGGGACGCTCATGGCATGTAAATAATTTAAACTGTTGATAGTGCGGTCTTCATTATGCTTGACTTTAACACTTGGGCTTCGCTGAGCGTTTGCACCAAGAAGGAAATGCTTAAAAATCCCTTTGAAAGCTGCGTTTCACAATCTTTAAAACTCAATCTGTACTGGAGTTTCTGTATAAAGCCATCAGCCCTGTCTTGCCCTAACAAAGTAGACAGTTTACCTCTTGGGGTGACTTTATTCTGGTGTCAACGCTTAGTGGGATATTTCATAATATTTATTTAATACACAGAGTAGCACAGTAACACACTGAACAGATAGAGGACTAGACTGCATGCTGACTATTCCATCAAAGACATGAAACAGTTTATGACACTGGGTTGCCTTCGTGGGATTGTGCATATTCCCCATTGAGAAGCTGTGGCTGACATATGTATATTGTGTGTTCTTGTCTCTGTGTGCCGGAGCTTAGCCAGCTCATGGCAGTATTTTTAGAGGCTTTTTGCCTCATGTCGATGGTTATGTTTTTCATTTTTCCTCTGATGTGTCTTTTTTCTCAGTTTCATCTGAGAGGAAATTGCTCTGTCATTTTTTTTTCTTTCTGTTTAGTCAGTCTTTCAGGAGCAACCACATGTGAGATGATTTGCTGCTCTGCAGGTTCAGCAGTAGTTCAACTGTAACATCAAAGATGCCTTCATGTAGAAAGCTGTGTGTCAAGCTTTTTTTGGAAGATTGATCAGAGATTTTTGTGTAATTGGACAGTGAGCAGTAGGTAGTGATGGGAGAAGGAACATAGCTCACTAACAGGAGTCATGCTGACGTTATTGCAACTATATGGCAAATGGCTTGGTAGCATGCTATGAGTCATACTCCATACATTTGTTATAACCTTAAGCACAGTTTCCAGTGTGTGTTTGGGTTTCTAATACATTATGTACATGATTCAACAGATTTGTGAATGTGACCATATAGGGGCCTTTGCAGATAGTTTAAGAATGGCCAGAAGATGAATGCAGTTTATGTAGTTTATTCAAGCATCATCTTGCTGCATCATCAGCCTCATCGGTTTAGATCTCTCTCAACATCTTCCTTTCTTTCTGCTCCCTTCTCTAATGCTTATCTCTTCATCGTCTTTCTTTTTGTCTCCTCCCCCTCCTCCTCTTTTCCTTCTCATGTCCCTCTTCCTCTAATCTGCCCGTCCTCTACCACCTCCTCTTCCTTCTTCTTCTTCTTCTCCTTCTTCCCTCAGTTTGCTGCAGTGCATCACTAGCAGGCACATTAACATCTAATCTCCATTACCCAGCAACATCCTGCCCTCTCCCTCGGTTTTTTTACCACCTTCCGTTTATCTCCTCTTCTTCCTTCCTTCACCTGCTGCAGCATTTCCACCACTCTTCCTTTAGTTTTCACAATATTTCCAATTTTCATTGTTTGTGTATTTTTCTTTGCACAGTGACGATCATTGTTAACCCACCTGTCATTTCATCCCTCCGTCTTTTTATAGTACTTATTCTCTTCCTTATGCATGTGATCATCATCGTTAAAGGGACCTCCTCTCCTCTCCTCTCCTCTCCTCTCCTC
>JAPZEB010000012.1:14597157-14617267 GCA_029783705.1 Chaetodon striatus
CATGCACTTTTATTAGCTGCAGAAACGTGCTGCGGCACATCTGCTGAAACTTTAGATCTGTCTAGATTGGTCATGATAAGCTTGAGCAGCGGCCTGGTGAAGATCTGAACTCTACTGGGCGCACTTACCTTGTTGTAACTAAATTTTTGTAACTAACAAGCACCATAATTAATTTGTAGAAAGTACTAGAGATAGCTAGCTGTGTACACAGTTAAAGTAAGTGAGTGTGGAGCTCTTTGTCTCTTGTCTTTTACAGACATGAACATGCAGGGAAAAACATTATTTACTCTATTTTGCTGTATATTTCTCTCTTTTTCTGACATTTTCCTCTATTTTTCTATTACCATATTTGTTGTGCTCAACAGCTTGCTGACACTGTTAGCTATTAATGTGACACTGGGTCACCAAAAAATACAAACTACTGTATATGAAATGTGATTTTATTATGCTGTGTTGTCCTGGCTGCTATATTTTCTTTTACAAGTAATTCTGTCTGTAAGGCAGTGTGAGTTAGTGTTGCTTTTTTTGTTAATAATTTCTCCCTGGCAGTTTTGTATTTCTGTTTCTTTCTTCCTCTATTCACAAGCAAACTCTAAGCACATCTTTCAATTAACCCTAGACTGAATTATTCATTGTGGGGATGAGAAAACGGCTGACTGAATGATTTCCCGTCATTGAAGATTCCAAACATTTTTGCTCGTTAGGATTCAGTCATTGGATCAGAATATCTGAGAATTTAGTCTTTAAAAAATACTTTTCATTCAGGTATTTTTTTCCCTACCACTTCTTTCTTTCAAGCCAATATAGCCAGTATTCTCACTCTCTGTTAGTCCATATTATGTGTGTATACCTTCCAGAGATGTCTAATAATCTAAATTCCAGTGTCGTGAACAAGTCACAGTGCTGGGTGAGGGTTGTTGCCACATTGTCAGCAAATCTCTCCTGTCAGTGGCTGGATGCAGCACAGCAGACTTAATAGGGCTTTCTCCTCATCACTCTGCTACTACTGCACCAGAGCTGTTGTTTAAAGGACAGTAAGAGCATTATTATAGCAGCAAACTACTATTTGCTATGTAAAAATTATAGTGTAGTACTGGCATCCTGGGCAGAGAATGAATATATGCTACCTCTGTGTGTGTTGTAATCCAAGCTTCTCTGTGGTTTGCTGTGGTAAACCGGTCCTGCCACGCGTGTTATGTTAGTGCATGTGCATTGGCTGACTCATAACTGCTGCTTTGCAACCTTCAACCTCCTTTTCTTGGTTGGAGAAAACAAGAGACAAGATGCAATACTGGGCTTCAGAAACAAACACAAAATTTATTTTTCTTGTTTCTTGTCCTTTCCTCATTTAAAAAGATGAGATTTAGATTAAGAGAAGTTAGTGCTATTAAGATGTAGGTAGGGCTGTCAAAAATTGTAATTCAACTGAAACTGCACCAGTCATTCTCACTGACGCTTGCAGATGAAGATACCCAGTGACTGTGTGCATTGCTGGAAGCAGAGTTCCATACTGCAGGTAATGTAGCATAGCCGTAATCTGCGCTGGTGTACTTTCACACATCAGTAAATTGAATAATGTATAAGAGTAGCACTATATTGCAGTGATGTATTGCACACTGTTCTATGTGGCTGTATATTTGCTGTTTGTCTTTGGGGCCTGTACATTTTAATGAGTCATATGTTTGAGAAGATTCGCTTCATGCGTGGGCAGATTTACTGTAGGTTTGGAACCAAATTTCCAACATAATGTGTATTGCTGAGGCACACCACATTACTGATTACAGCAGTAGCACTGAGTTGACCCCACATTAAAATTGGGGGAGGGACTATAGATCAGCTTGTCTGCCCATCAATCTCGCACACAAAACTGACATGCCAGTAATCAAATTTTAAGACACCTCTGGGGAATAATGCATGTCATTAGTCATTTCTGGCATTCTCTGAATTACACTGATTGGCCTAAAGGGGCACTGCAGTGTTTGTTTAATTCTCTGTGTGCCATACTCAATATATTGGAAGCTGCTGATCAGATTCAGATACAATGTTTGGAAGGGGGGCGAGTGCTACATAGCATTTGCTCACTTATGTGTTGGATATCTCACTGGACATTTGACCTCATATCAATTTGATTTTGACCAAATATAGTGAAATCATTTGTGAATTTCAGTACAATACGTCCCATACATGTCGCACATGAGTGAATGAGAACTGCTCATCACTTTTTTTGGTAAAAAAAAAAAAAATCTTACCAAAAAAAAATCTTACCATTTACTTCAGGAGAGCTGACTGATATAACCATTATTTCATTGTGGGACATTTGTCATTTGGAAGGCCAAAAGATCTGACTAACATGCAGACAGTCTCTGACTGTAAGGTTATACTTGCTCAGGCACAAAGATGGACAGCAAGCAATAGACAATAAATAATACTGTAGGCATCATAGACAGGCATTGGTGGAAGTTTTGGGCTTGTCTTCTTCATGCACTCAGATAATCTGTCTTCAGCTTTTTCCCCATAGTCAAGGTCAGAGTCAATCTGCGAAGGAGAGCACTGCCTATCTGTCAGCACTCTTTTCTTCCCTTCTCTCATATCCCTCTTCCTCTACCTCTCTGTCTCTGCTGTCCTGTCCTGTCCTGCGGTGGAGAGAGCTGGCAATCGTTCAGTGTAACCACTTGGCTCTGATTAATTGGCTGTTTAAATAAAAAAACATGGTCCTTGAAAAGTTCCCCTCACTTTAAAACAACTAATTTTAGATGGAGTTTGAAGTGTGAAAGTGCATTGCTGTTTATTCGTGGGTAGTGAGCACAGTGAGTTCTTCTGTTAATTGTATTGGACAGTGAGGTTCTGGCATTTCCAAAGTGTTGTACTCTGTCTGTACAGAACACACTCTTTTAAACCTCCTCGCTGTCAGCTGGAAACAGCACTAGGACACTCCAGAGATGAGTTAGAAAACGCTGTTCCCTATTTAAACAAACCTCAACAACTCTGGTGTCACTTTAATAACTGCTCCTGACTAAAATGCACTCTGTGTCATATTTAAGACACATCACCTTATATATAAAGTATGTGTTTACCCAAAGCAATTGTCTAACACTGGCCTGGTTTCCAACACAGGGGAAATAAAGCTGTCCTTTTTACAGGTGACACAATTAAGGCAACATGTATCTCAGTCTTTGAAACTATCAAGAAAGTGGACTCATTACTGTTTCCATTTTTGTATTCCAATGGCATTAGTCTCAACTCAAGAAGTTAATGTTTGTTGGTGAAAGCCTATGGTTAAAGGTCCAAAAGAAGACCTAAAGATGGTCACAGTGCTGATGCTAACCTGCTGATGCAGATATAATGTTTACCATTTTAGTCATCTTAGTTTAGCATGCTAACCTTTTCTAATTTGCAATAGACACTGAGGCTGAGGATTATCATCATTTTTCAGGTTTTTCTTCATAAACCAAAGCGTTGAACTAACAACATTTTAACCTCATAATCATCCCAAATGAGTCAAGGCATCACCCAAGTGTTCACCGGTGGACTGACCAAACTACATTGTGTCTTTTCAAAATACATTTCTGTTGTCACAGCAACTTTACAGTTTCTGCTTGATAGATGCATACAGTTTTTTTTTCACACTAAACTTAAAACATAGGGCTGGGCAATGTGGCTTAAAAATAATATTGCAATATTTTCAGGCTATATTTTCATACAAAACATATATCTTGACATTTTGAAATTTTGGGTATATGTTACAGTGAAACACCTTGAATGTACATTTATTTCCTAGTGAAATAGAAGCACCTGGTTAGGTTTAGAAAAATAACATGGTTTGGCTCAACATTCATACGGGAAGAAATCACTGGGCTCCCTGTGACATTCCACGTTCTGCTCCTCTTGCTCACCCTATAGGGACTTTCTAGCTTCTTAAAGTACATTGTTATCTGGCTGCGTTTCAAGCTTACACCATCTGGTGGCACATCATACCGCAGGGAAAGGATGCCTTTTTACGTCGGTGTCTGATGTTAAAATCGCTGACCAAGTGGCAGTATTTGATGACTTTTGAACGAGAATGGGTTCAGTGATACCAGAAGAAAAAACACTGTCTCACCAAAGTCAGTAGGAGCCATCCTCTGGGCACCATGGGCACATGGCAAGAAATGCAATAGCTGTTAAGATATTTCATTCTTGATTTGCCTTAGGCTTAGGTGGTATCATGGTATTATAGTATATCAGGGTATTTAGAAATGATGATTTTCAATACTGTGAAAAATGCAGATGCTCCTCTCTCTGTTAAACTCATTGCATGTAGTGCACATCATGCGCCAACAGAGATCTGTCTCTGGTCTCCAGCTGATCAAAATGGTGGGGGACAACTTTACCAGACTGTAAACAGCCGACACACCACACACTAATACCATCATATACCAAATACCCCAGAAAAAAATTATTAAGGTATGACGGTTTAACAAAATAGATACTGCCTAAGCCTAGTGTGCCTCTGTTGCCATCCTTAGAGATACACTGCTAATGTTGCTAAAATGGCAATTACAGAAACCTCTCTTACTGTAACAACTTGTGCTCAATGCACTGATGTAGTGAACAGATCACTAAGATACATAAGTTCAAAAACAACATGGTTATCTACAGTAGACTCCACATTAGTAATTAAGACTACATATGGAAGACTTGCACTTAAATGGAAAGACGCAGAGTTCAGTGTTCTCTGTAGGAAATGGCGTTTTTGCTCCTCTATCAGAAAATGAGGTCACAGTGCACATATGAATTCGACACAGGAGAAGGATGATATTTAGGGCAGATGGCTATACTGTAGATGTAGGGATTGAATGCGGGTTTACAGTTGAAGAAACATACTGCATTTACAAAAGAGTGAAAGACATGCTGATGAAGCTGCTATAAATCTCTCAACAGTATATTTTTGTTAGTTAGAATTTTTCACGACAGACATAGTCTTTGCTTCAGTTTTAGTCAGTCACATTCACGTAGCACGGGGTTTATCTTTCCTATAACATCTCATATTTGTTTTATGGATGTTCCTTGCCTCCAGCTAAACTGACAGCTCTTTATAGCAATATTGACTGTCATAGTGTGTTTGGAGTCCACTTATTTCCTCTTCTGCTACTGGCTCAGAAAACCTGCCATCGCTGACAACCACAGAACAGAACTGTGTTGTATAATGTAGAGGGAGAGTGCCTTTTACCTGATGTCTCTAAGTAAAAAAAAGCAGCCCTTAGGTCATAATCATCCTTACTTAGCAAATGATCTTGTGAGAGTGTGTTTCTATATCAATTCAACAAATAAATGATGTAATTACTTCTTGTAAGGAAAACAATGTACAAAACACTGCAACAAAAGAGGATTTCAAACATAATACAAGTT
Source organism: Chaetodon striatus (assembly GCA_029783705.1). NCBI lineage: Eukaryota > Metazoa > Chordata > Actinopteri > Chaetodontiformes > Chaetodontidae > Chaetodon > Chaetodon striatus. The sequence goes on from JAPZEB010000012.1 coordinate 14,602,546, forward strand.
GTCCTGTCTAGTAGGGAACACTATTGTATCCACAAAGAATGAACTATATTCAATCACCATTGGCTGCATCTATTCATATGCGTGTTCCAGTCTTTACATATACTATGTAAAATTGTCAAGTTTACAGACATGGGCGATTGATTAATCCTCTGCCACAGCTTTATCCTCACTCCTCACTTCAACCAGGCATTAATTTCCCCTGGAAATGGGGGAATAAGAACTGAATATATGGCTATTTAGGAGGGAGTGTGTGTGTCGAGAGGGGGAGAGCGAGAGGAGATAAATGAAAAAGAAAAAAAATGAGGAAGCTAGGGTAGATTAATGGCTTTGGACACCCAGCTTTTCTCGTCTGTACCTCACTGAATCCCCTACCAGCTGAACAGATTTCAGGAGCAGGCAGCTTTGTTAGATTATCAGTGCAACAATGTGTATGTGTGTGTGTGGGTTTTTTTTTCTTCTTTTTTTAAGAATTAGCTCTGCTCCCGGGGGTCAGCCAATCAGGAACAAAGACCCCCATCAGCAAGGTGATGGGTTTCTGTTGCAGGAATCAGGGAGCTTTAATTAGACTTCCATCTAAACCTACTGTACATGTAGGGATCGTTTTGAACAACAAAATTAAAACCATGTGGATCTCCATGGAGCTCTGTGTGTTGTAATGACTGTAGTCATAAGAAAATAAATGATATCTTTCAGATATAAGTATATTCTTTGCTATTTAGCTAATTTTTAAGTAAATGCAATCAAATGAATCCTTGTTCTCATCGACCTTAGCAGTAATGTGACCAATTCAAATGCTTTATTTGATCAGTATTTGTGTTTGGGATCAAAAACCAAAGAGAAATCAAAGGCATATGAATTTTAAGTGGTGTAAGTAGAGAGCTAGCTAATTCAATCACACCTTCCATGTGCAACCAAGACTTAATGTGCTTTTAGTAGAAAGTCAATTACTGACATGGGAAGGAGAAAGTAAAAGCTCTGTTTGACCTGGATGTCTCAACAGTGAGTCTTAGTCGTCCACCCACACATACAGTTACATCTCACCAGACTCTTTACAGCATCCTAAAACCCCTATGTTTGCGCTTGTTGTTAGGTTATAAGAATGGACCATGTGGTCGTTCATTAATATTTCAGCACCACCACAAGTGCTGAGACCACCAGCCTCTCTGCACAGTTTCTGCACCGCCATTCAGCCTGTGAACACTTTGTTTGGATATAACGAGTGACATGCTGGCGAGATAAAATCAGGTGTCCTCACTGAATTAAGTGAAAGAAGGATTTGGTCATTGTTGCATCATACAGCTATATTGGCCTGCTGATGATTGGGCACTGGCTGTCAGTGATACTCGGAAATCTATCTATGCTGCTATATCCTGTGTGATTAAATGTCCCAAGCAAACACATGAAACACTTTAACTAAAGTTAATTTACTGTTCTTCCTACTTATGTATGTAGAACACCTAAAATCAGAAGATAATAAATCACATTTGGCCTGATATCATGCATTTGGTGTCAAAAGTGATTTCATTTTAATTTATGTGGTGTAAGTGAGATAAAATCAGAACCTACAGTACTTAATGTATTCAAATTTGTATTCAAAATTGCATACTGTTTCTGCAGCAAATTACTTTGAAAAGCCAGTTGATACCTGTCCATTTGCCACAGTAGACTCAAGGTATTATCCTTTAATACCCAAAGTGCATAAAAGAAAGTTTTCTTTTCATATAATTAGGGTACTGTACATTCTGTCCAAATGTTTGTCGGTTTAAGTGCTTAATGTAGAACTCTTACAACCTGTTTATATGTTGACCAACACCTTGCTGCATCAATGTGCATATTTATGTCAAAAGAATCCCAAGACCACCACGGTCATTACCTACATCTTTTTCAAGTTTTTGTCTAAACCAAATGTTATTAGTACAGATATTTTGACTTTAATATCTTCACTAGTTGGTGCCTGATAAAATAAGCGTTTCACTTCTGGAAAGATGGTCTTTTCACAAAGCTAGGCTCTCTATGCAGCAAAAGGAAATACTTTTCACATTGGTGCTACAATACCAGAGAAAAAAGTAAAAATTACAAATTACAGTTAAACTGTAAGCTAAAATATTTTCTGAAAACATTTGAGGCAACAAGTCAGCAACAAAGTAACAGAATCTTGGTTCCTGTTCAACAGCACTGCTTAGTTTTACTGTTTGATCTCATTTTGACAACATAGGAAACAATATAGTGCCCAAGTCCTGTTTACAAATTCTCAATATAGTAACTCAATACAGTAACAAAATCTTGGTTTATATTTGTTCTAGACTGCCTAGTTTTAATTTTGATCGGAGTTTGAGACAGAGATGTTGAGGGGCGGCTCTCTCTAATCAACAGTAAAGAGCAACCAGGAACTCCACAAACAGGACTTTAACATGGGATGCTGAGCTAGGTATCAGAAAATCTAAGACCACTCTCCCTCATTAACAGGCAAATTATAACATTATCTTTCTGACAAAACTCTGTATTTGACACCAAGAGGTACAGCCTCAGTGAAAAGGTAAAGTAAGTGTTTGCTGCTGTTTTATGTACTGCCTGCACTATCTATCATTGTGTATTGTCCCCTTCTCCTCTGCTTACCCTTGCCTCTGGGTTTGGTATGCAGGAAGCTTAGCTAAAGAGAATTTGACTGAGTTCACCCCAACTGTCGGACGTTGTCTCCCTGTCTGCTGGCTGTGTGTGTGGAAGTGTGTACGTAGATGTAGGTGTTTGAGTTCTTGTGCGACTCTCAGGCTTGTGTGTGTGTGTGTTTTTCCATTAGTCTTATGGCTTATGGCTGTCCTTGGGGAGTTAGATGAAGCCCTCCATCACTCTTGGAACAAGGACTGAGAGAAGAGAAAAGGGACATAGCAGTGTAGAGAGAGGTATATGAGAGGAAAATGGGATGGGATGATGAGGCCCTCGTAGCAGTGTATTGCCTGCAATGCTGGTTGTGATTGTGTGAGTCACAGTGTGATTGCCCACATATAAAATACACAATTTTTTTGTTTCTTGTTTCAAAACAATGACAGTACAGAAGAGCCTCCCATGGATCTCTGAGTGGGATGGTACTATCAATATTTACCAACAAATTTTGTATATTTTATGGTTAAATTGTGTCATAATCTGAAGTCGAGTTTTGAGGATTAGTCAACTGTAATGTAACTGGTAACTCTTTGGGTAATTGAGTGACTTTGAACATATTTTCTCCATGCCTTCGTCATCTGAAATATAGGTTTCTTTTGTTTGTCTTATATGATGGTAAACTGAATATCTTTGGGTTTTGTGAGAGTTGGTTAGACAAAGCTAGCAATTTGAAAACATCACCGTGAATTGTTTTTTGCTGAGGTGATGGCGAAGTTAATTGCTGGTGTCATCAACATTGGCAACAATGGCGGCCTGACAAACTTACGTCACACTGGATCTTTTTAAACAAACCAATAACTTCCAATCAGCAGACATGGCTCCTCTCTGTGTGGCTCTCTTATCTCTAGTTTCTCTGTCTTCATCCTTCTTGCTTTTCTGTTCTTCTAAATGTACAATAGTGACAGAGCTTCTTTCAGCTGTTAACAGACTGTTATGCTGACTGGCTAGCTGGCGAGCTGTACCCAACGTGCCATTCTGCAGTGTAATTATGTAAATGTATATTTATTAAAGTTACAAATTGTATATATGTCACGCATTGTGTGGCATGGTGTTTTGGTACAGCACTTTATTACCGTAGTGCTCTTTCCTGTTAAATCATATGGTAAAGAAATATAGGTATCCCGGATGAACTGATATACCAGCACTGATTAGCGGTATTAATGTAGGGTGTGTGATGACGTTAAATATGACCTTTGGTCAACATTTAATAAGAATATGCTACTTATCTTTTTTATTTAAATAATAATTGGCATATATATGTGTGTATGTATTAAATTTATGTGTGTGTGTGTGTGTGTGTGGAGTATATTCACATACCATAGTATATATATCTCAACAAAAGGCACAGTGGCTGGTTGTGGAGCACAAATCAGACTAATGCCATCATGCAGGTTGCAGAAGGGCAGCGAAACAAATGATTGGATTAGGGATTTATATCGTGGTAAATCACAGAGTATGTAGCTTGTATCTTGATTTTTTTGATAGTGGGAATTGTTGGTGATGATGATAATATGGATCAGCTGTCATATTTTTCATTTTTTTTGCTTTTTTTATGTTGTGTACTGTACAACTAAGGTACTCATGACATTCGATGGCTACAATAACATTCAGACAAATTATATTCCTATTTCCAAAATACCCCCTAGATGTTCCGGTTGTCATTGAGCACATTGATAAGTGCGCCGGTATCCCAGTTTTGAGTCTTTTGATCTTATTCGGGACATCCCTGTATACCTGATTCTAACAGTATTCGGGTTACTGATCATCTGTGTGCAGTTGTGCCTTGTTTTTTCAGTCTTGGTCCTCCAGTTAGCATAACCATGTTTCTAGGTTTCTGACACCAGTACAAGATGTTTGCATGTGAAACATATTACCAGGATACTCCAAAAAGAAGGGCTTAAACCAGGATACTCGTGCACACGTAAACATTCTTGTGTTTCAGGGGCTGGTTTCACAAATTGCGGATACATTTATTTGTTCTGCAGATAATCTATTATTGTAAATTGCAGCCTGCATGTTGCACATTTGGTAAAACAGGGACCAGACTCTTAGCACATACTTGTAGATATGGCAAAGGGCTTTCACTCTTCATAACTGTCAGAGATTATTGCTTCAAGGAAGTACAGACGTGCAGTGTGTGAGTAATATATTAGATAAGAGGGAGTGTGTGTGATGGTGACCTCTCATAGAGAAAGGTTAGAGACCTTTGGGAGTCATCAACCACATGCCATTGTGCGTGCCCGCACACAGACAGAGTGCACGGTTTTATTTTACTACAGCACTCAGGAGATGGTCGAAGGCTTCCGCAATTAATAAGGCTAATGGTTATTGGCTGGTTGCTAGTGACCAGGATATGAGATGTCTGATTGGCCTGAGGTAAACATGGCACTTTATGGGTTAACAGATCCCTTCTGGAAGGAAGTAGAGCTTTTATTGGAAGGAGGGAAGAAGCCATTTATAGATGGAAGGACAAAGAGGATGAGGATCCCCATACTAATGTGTCTAATAGGCTTCTTGAATGACTGTCAGTTAATTAAGATGGATGGCATAAATTGCTCTTAAGTTAAATACCTGTGTGTGTGTGTTGTTTCAGTGCGAAGGCGTGTCTGCAGCATCTATTTAAAACTGGCCTACCTGCAGGATTTTTGGGCAGGGGGAGGTTGACTTTAATTTTAACCAGATCTGACTTTACAGACTATCTCTTTTTTTTTTTTTTATTTAAACCTAGTATTAGAATGTCAAGGACAATTTTATATGTGACATAAAATAGGAAATCCAAATGAGAGGACTGTCATAATGTGTTACGATTCATGTGGGCGGAGCAAGATGGTGATTTTGTATGGGTGGTCTTGGCTGTGCAGGACAGGTGTCCCCAGCTCTGGCTGCCTGTGATGTTATTGTCCTCTTGTGCTCTTTCTCCCAGGTTTTGGTGCACTGCAGCCCTGAATTCTCTCAGACGTGCTGCATTGATATTCAGGGCCTGTTTCTGATCCCCATCACTGCTCTCCCTCTCCCTCTCTTTCTCTCTCTCTCTGTGTGGCTCCCCCTTTCAGAAACTCTCTCCCTCTCTCTTCTCTTGCCCCATCAAAGATAAATCGTCATAACAGTTGTTCTTAAAAGCTTATATTGTCCACACTCCATCATAGGCTTCCTCATTCAACAACATTATATATGAAATAATATACTCAAAGTTAGAACAAAGTTATTCAGTCACCTCAATAACGCGAATGGCTGTTTCTGGCCTGACAAACACCTGCACCGGGTTGTACCAGCTTTGTGTAATTTCAAACATAGCTTTGTTTGAATGCAATTTGGAATTTCCAAGCTATTAATATTTTAAGGGCTGCACTAGCTGAAATTGTTCCAACGTAGGCATAACGTACAACTTAAATGTTACACCTTGGCTTTAGAAGGTGTAAAGTCTTCTGTGAAATAACTTCTGATTAGTCATTTTGAAACATGGTATAACTTGGTGGATAAAGAGGAGTGAATTATACTGGCTGTTTTGTGGTGGCAACATTTAGTTTATAGGGTACCCACAGGTGATCTTGTGCTTTTTATACTGAAAAAAGAATGCTTGAAATTAACTGTGGTCATCTGTTAAATGCAAAATAGTATACATAAAATAACACACATGAGTAAGTGGGTAATTGCATATAAATATCCTCTGTGCCACATTGGCAAGCAAATATATTGGGTTAGATGACTTTCTAGGTAACAGTCACCAGGCCTGTCATGATAATGATGTTATTGACTTATAGTATGATATGTGGACATAACCGATCATTTTGCAGAACTTGATATTGCCTGTTGTGTTTACATGCATGTTTGTTTACACAAGAATTTCACCAACATCATACCAGAATAAACAGCAGGGTATTCCCGACTATTGTAAAACGATTTTACCTTTTATTTTTTTTCTCTCCATCACACACACTTGCGCAAGTCTGAGAAGGAATAGCACAACTTCAAAAACAACACAACTTAGCTTGCTGGTTGCCTTCAGCTGCACTTTTGGGGTGGAAACAGCACATTCCTTATAGCCATTAGCTTGCCAACCCCTGACAACAAGTGAAAAAGTTAGCTGTTTGTAGTTTTACCATCCAATAACTTTGAATAACCTCTCAGTAAAACTACCAGCAAACCACCTGGCTCTGTGGGCTGTCTATCCACAGCAGCCAATTGCAGCCCACTGGCCAGACTATGAAGGTAACACCTTCGCTCAGCTTGTCTGTTAGTCGCAAGAGGTCTTAGACTGAAAAATTTTGGGCTACTCCTATAAAAGGACTATAATTTCATGTATAATTTTTGTATATATTAAAATGAACTATTTAAATCATTATATTACATATATATTATATATTATTACTTTATTAACAAGTTAATACTTCAACATTTTTTTTTCATATTCCTTTTTCAATGTCTGAATATTCTTAAGAATTTAAAGTTCATAGCTCTTTAAAAGGGTGTACCTCCATTGTTACGCTATTATATTTTTTATATCAGTGGCATAAAATGGTCTCAAAATGACAAGCATAGTTTATTGGCGTAGTTGATTGCAGTTATTTCTGGGACAACATATTGTCCAATAAAAGTAGTTATTGTGAAGGGCCTAACAACTAATAATTGCCAGTGTAGGCTATCATTATGTGTTGTCATAACAAACATTTATCTGCCCAATAATTAGGTACTGGTATATTACCCTATGTTGTAGTTGACGGTTTCATTACTCAATATCCCTTGTTGTTTTTCTGTCTAGCTGTTGGTTGAGGTTATAAAGTTATAACCTAATCATGTTTTGTCCTTGCTCGCCTGTCTTGTTGTTGTTTTTTTAGTGATTAATGTTAGCTTCATATCTCTGTAGTGCAACTGAACAACGACACAGCTTAATGAAACTAAATAGTTGCAATGTATCGCTCAGTGTTGATGTTGCACTCTAACTTAGCCCCAAGAAAGAACCTACAGTCATAGAGAACTTAAGCTTTAGCTGGTGCATCAGGCTGCTGTACTCTTATTGTATTGTATTGTATTGCACTCTATTGTATTGTACTGTATTGTATTGTATTCTGTTCTATTTCACTGGTCTTCACCTGCATTGCTGCAGCTATTGTGGCAGCTCTCTTTAAGTAATGCTGGAGTCATGGTTTTGTTTAATGAATAATCTCCTTTTTATCCAGTCTTCCCTAAATTGATTGTGATTTGAATTTCAGCTCATCACATTAGCTCGAATATGTGCACAGTGTCCTTATATAGAGCAACTCTACCACACATTGCAGAAGATATACAGTATTCAACTGCATAAAGCAACATCAACAGCAGGCAGGCTACTTTCAATTAACAACTCTAGTAGCTGGTTGAAGTTTGAGCTTCTTTAAAGTGATCCTCTGCAGTAAAAGGCGAGTCCAAGACAAAATGTCTCAGATGAATCCTCGTCCAAATGGGATGTTTGCAGTAGCTGAGGCTCGTTAAGCAAGCCAGCCTGATAGTTTGACATTAGCCATGACAGAATCCGGTCTTTCTTGGAACAGCCACACAGTAGCCCCTTTTTTCTCTTTGATGCAAACTTTGTGCTGAACGCTTCATTTTGTGACTCAAAACTTGTCAGATAACCGAGGATGTACTCCGTCTCAAGTGGAACAATTGTGCAGCAGCAGTGCTACTGTACAGCATGCAAAAAGTCAGGCCTCTACAATACTGTAGTTATGTCAGCACATGCTGTGTATTGTATCAGCTGTCCCAGCCCAGCCTGGATGTGCACAGCTCAGCTCTCTTTAACCTGTATTCATCCTAGTGGGAATAACCGAAAGTGTGGGGAATGCTGCTAGTGATGCTGGTGCTGTCCAACATCTGATATTTACATAATACACCTGTGACACAACAGGGGAGGGAGAGAGTGAGAGAGACAAAAAATAAACACTGACAAAACGGAGGGAGGGAAAAAAAACAGAAGACAAATAAGAGAGAGAGAGCGGGGTAGCATTCACAGCAAGGCTCTCGCTCCCCTCCTCCTCCTCCTCCTCCTCCCCTTCACTCCCTGCAAGCTGTGACAGGATGAGATGTGGGATAGTGACGTGACGGCAACATGACACAAAGCTGTTATCCTCTCCTGTCGAGGCTGGCTTGCTGGATAGCCAGATGACTGGCTGGGGCAGAACAGGTGCGCTTTTGTGTCTATGTGTGTGTGGATGAGCCAGACACACATGCACAGGCACACAAAAGCATTATGTCCTGCAGCCATCGTGTCCACTGGGGCGAGCTGTATGCAGGTCTGCATGTGTTGTATGGGTATCCCGAGCTGCAGAAGACAAGAATGAGCCTGACAACAATCCATGCCCTTGAAAGTTACCCTCCCTTCCTCCTCTTCCCTCTTCTCTATATTTGTTTATCCCTTATACACTGCTCCTTCTTTACCTTAACATCTTTCACTCTTCCTCCTTCCTTTACTGCCTCTCCTTTTTTCTTTCTCCACTCTTTTTTGACCTTTCTGTCTATACCTCCTTCTCTTGTTCTTTTCACCTTTCTTGCTCCGGTGCATCCTCTCCTTCATCATCTGTCTATTCTTTCTATCTCCCTCCCTCTGTCCCTCACCCCCTTCTTTCGCTATCTCTTTCTTCACAGGTCGTTTCTGAAATTAGGTTGCGTGCATGTCTACAGTGGACCTCCTGCTCTGCTCTGAGGGCAAAATGTCACAGTGTGGGAGTAAGAGAGAGCCACAGAGAAGGAGAGATGTAGAGAATATCTCTCATATCTGTTCCCTTCTTTCTTTTCTTCCTTCAACCTCTCATCCCACTCTGTGCTCATCAACCCATCCATTTATTTTTCCATCTTTCTATCTTGATCCCTCTATCCAGTCAGGAAAAAGCTTTGTCAAGTGAAGAGCAGCCTCTCTGCTATGCAGCACTGTTCACACACACACACAGAGACACACACGCGCGCGCGCCCACCCCTGCCGCCTGCCGACATGGTACAGGCTGTGCATTGAGACAGCCCCAGCTGAGGCAGTAGCAGTGAGTGTGCAGCTTAGCGAGTCTCCACACACACACGCACACCTACACTCACTCACACACACATACACACACACATACTGCACACCGCCGTGGTGGTTAGTCTGCTGCTGCATGTGCCGTTGCAATATCATTTTTAGGTGGGAGGATTTTCACGTCACGGTGATGGTGGTGATAACCTTGCTGCCATGTAAGTATACATTGCCCTTGTGTAAAATGGGAATGAATGAACAGCTTAACATGTGTTCACCGGTTTCGTTAGGTGTTTTTGATTGTGTTTGCGTGAATCATCTGCATGTCGGGAGGCTGTGATGTGTTAATTTTAATCTGTACACGTTGTTCCATGTGTGTCTGTGGTTTGTGGGTGTGCAGAACACGGATAATATTGTAGGCAAGGTAGTTAAGAAGCAGGTGATCTGTTAGAGAGGGAGAGGAGGGATGAGGATGATACGTGTTAGAAATATTTCTCCTGCGGAATAGATGCATGTTTGCAGGTCTGTTTAAACTGTATATTCATCTATTTATACAGATCTATATACATAAATCTGCATATATCTACATGCATATTTACAGTCTATCATGTATGTTGTGTCGGTCTGTTCTCTACGTCAAACCCAGATTCTTAGGAGAAATTAAATCCCCTTCTCTTGTAATTGCTCTAGATGAAGCTGTTTTATTGCACACCTCCTCATTCAGTCAGGCCATCTGTTGGCTGCATGCAGTCTGCAGTCTCTTTTCTCTGTCACACTTACTGACTGGTTCTGTCATAGCAGCAGGCTTCGCTGCCGTAACTGATCATGTGTGTTTGCCTGCTAGCTGTCTTCACTGCATTAGCTAACTGACTATTTGGCAAGGTGACTGAATTAATGGGGAACATTATCACCTCTCCTCCTTGATCTGGTGGATGTCTGTTTTTCTGGATGGCTGGCTCTGTGGCTGATTACAGTCAGTAGCCAGTGATTTGGTAATTTCACTGGCTGGTTAGTTGAATGCTTTCTTGCTTGTCTGATCAACTGACTGATCATCACACTAGCTGAAAGACAGGGTCACTGGCTTGTTGTCTGGTTGGCTGACTTGTCAGTCAGTTTAGTCGACAGCCAGTTAGTCAGTGTGTGCACCAGAAAAAGGAAACCATTCAGAGACACGTCAGTAGAGCTAGGCAGTCAGTCTAACAACCAGTCAGCCTTTTGCATAGCCACCAAGTTGTTCACTCATTCATGCATTTATTCAGCCAGCAAGCCAGTCATTTAGTCAGTCAGCCACAATGTTAGACAGGCTGTCATAGGAAATTGATTGCGCCTCTGTTGGGGCTGGGATGACTGTGTGACCTCAACCATCAGCTCCACTGCACCAAGACAGCCAGACAGCTCAGAAGCAGAGTGTCAGTCCTCTTTCTGTCCCTCTCTCCTGTACACTCTCCTCACTATGTCCCGTTGGACACATAAAACATACAGGTGATGAGACGTTAGTGAACAAAAGTACACACAGATGTGCACACAGACAATGAAGGAGAGGGGAAAAAATTGAAAGAAATTATGCATCGGCTGTCTTGTTGTCCTTTGAAACTTCATGCCCTTAAACACAATTTTAGATATTTAAATGTTGACGTTATAGAATAGAAGTAGCACAGCAGGCATGCAGTGACATTTTCCACTACCCTTTTTTTAACCTAAGGGTAGCTACATATAGGATAAAAATATGTAAAGTACAGTCATAATGTGAACTTTAACCAGTCCTCCACTTACTGCTTGAAAATACCAAGGTTCCTTTTTACTGCGAATGCATACACACAAAAATGCACATATATAACTTAAGTATTTCCCTGTGTTCCTGAAATTCATCATGATACCTTAAATGTGATTTAACAATCATTAAAATGAAAAACAGGAGTTTACAAGAAAAACAAACAGCCTAGAGAGAAAATCCATACCTTGCTCTGCTCTGTCATATCTCCTATAGTCAAGAGAGAATCTGTTAGCGACGCAGTGCATTAGATTTTGCTGTGTCATCATCACCTCTGTGTAGCATAGCGACAAACACAGTGCTAAAGCAGATTTGACAGTCCTTTAAAAAAAAAAAAAAAAGGAAATCTTGAATATGAAACTTGAGCCAAAGACAGTTACAGTAAGTGTTTATTTATTTATTCTTGTCTTGTTGGAAATAACAAATGACAGGAAATGATGGTAACATTATAAATAGCTCTGTTTGATTTTGTAAGCTTGTCTACCAGTGGAAGAATTCTTAGAAAACAGAGAGGAAAGAAAAGGAGAGGTGAGGAGGGCGAGAGGGGGGAGTATAGGTAGCAGCTGAGAGGGAGAAGGCTGTCATGCTGTCTGACGATAGTTTAAATTCAGTTCTTGCTCCTAATTCAGCTGCAATGAGGTGGCTCTCATTTTTTTGTTAAAGAACCAACGGTCTAAGGATATAAGTTGGTAGTTTGCTGTAGAGATTATAAACCTCTGTAATCGAGAAGACTAAAAACATGTTGTGTGCTTACTGATATCATCCCATAGATGCTTTATTTCTGCATCTGTGGGATTTCTTTATTTTTTTGCTCGCCTTCCATGTAGTCTAAAATATCAAAACTAGGTTTGTTTTGAAATTGTGACTACCTCATGAACTGTACTTGAAATAAACATAAGATGTGCTGAATGGCAGGATTTAAGCTACTGCAGGCAGTCACTTGATATCGACACCCACTTGTTTTGAGTGTAATGTCACATTGCTGGGTCCAGCAACAAGCATCTGTGTTTTTCTAATTAATCTATTCCAGGTGAAAAGACTTTGAGTCCAGTCACCCATTAGAATCTGACAGCATGTGTGTTTGTGCACATAAACGTGTGTGTGTGTGTGTGTGTGTGTGTGTGTGTGTGTGTGTGTGTGTGTGTGTGTGTGTGTGTGTGAGTGATGCAGTAAGAGACAGTGATTAATAGCTTTTATCCATCTCTATTCCTGACTTGTCAGTTGTTATATTCTTGGTGTGTTGGTTGAGTGAGGACTTGCTTCACACACTGTTAGGTTCAATATGTTTGAGTTGCTCCTTGCCACATGTAAACTGTACAGTGTATGAGGGTAAATGCATTTACTGTGGGTTGATTAAAAACGTATGCTTCTTTCTTGTTCATATCAGTATGATTAGATCCCCTAACCTGACACGGCCAAACCAAATTGCAAATGAGAAGGTTCCATATTCAAGGGACGTTGTCAACACGTGATGCTGAGCAACCAGTGACTAGGTCTGCCAGGTGTAGATGACCATTGACAGTACATTAGGGCAGGACTTGACACAACACAACACAACACAACATGTAAACAGACAACAGCATGCAGAGATGAGCTGGCGTGTTATGAGTGGCTATATTAAACATTTGCAGTATCCTGTCGTAATTAAGGCAAACACATCGTTCTTCTCAAGCAAAGCTTGAAGTGCAGTTGATCTGCTCATCAGTTGTTCTTCTTGTAGAGAAAATATACTATCCATTTTGTTACATTCTGACGCCATAGCTGTTTGCAGCCATGTTGGTTGATTTCAAAAATTCTTCAGCAGTGCCTCAAACACGCCCCATATGAGATAAATAATTGTGACTGGCCAGGGAGATCTCAGGTTGCTGGAAATCTTCTGAAAGTGAAGGATGGACCAGACGCATTTGCTTGAGCAAATATAATATGAGCTCGCAGATTTGTCTGGTTCACAGGCAAGGGAAGTCAAGCCATGGGTGATTAACCTGACTGGGCACTTTTGTTAAGCAGACGCAAAGCTATTGGAGACAAAGTTGGGGTGTTATTTTTGGGGAACATATCTGCATATTTCCTAGTGTTGTGGCTTCAAATAAACTCACTCACACAACTGTCTCTGAAATGCCACAGTGTCTATCCAGATCAAATGGCATAGTGCAATTCTGATTTCTTGCTTCATTATGAAACTGCATATACTGTTTTACTTGCTTAGACCACCTCTCATATTAGATGAATCTTCAAAAAGCAGTTTTTGTGGCTTTACTTTATGGATGTACTTTTGGTATGCATTTTTCATCTGTAAATATTTAGATGTAAATAATATACACTTGTTAATGAGATTAAGGGGGTGTTGGGGTTGAGGATTAGCAGTGCGCATTGCTGTCTGCCACAGTGTCTTTGATCCCACCACTGGGGGCATCAAAGTCAGGAATTTTCAAATCCTACAATTAGTTGTTAAGTGGCAATGCTGCACTTCATCTGTTCTACATCTGCAGTATGATATGTGTTTCTACATGTAATATGTTGCAGTGTTATTCATCAGTTTGTTTCACTCTCTCCACTTTCTTCACTGCTCAGATGATCAAAGGAGGAGGCAGAAATAGTAAAGCTGTAAATAACAGAGGTGATAACAGCTTGTATCATGTCATCACCAGCTCACACTCTGATGATGTACAACATATGTCATTTCATAGCCTCACGTGCATTGCCATAATAACACAGGTGTAGTACACTGTGGGCATCTCACGACTCGGAATAAAATGTCATGCTGTAAAATGGCAGTTCAGGAACACAAAATTCTAGCCGGTGTTTGTACAAGTTAGTTGTTTGTCAGAATTCAGTATATCCAGCTATGTAGTAGAGATTTCTTGAGATGTCATTAGCAAACTTACATGTTACCTAATGTCTCTGAAATTGCAGTTAAAAAGGTTGATAAATTCTCTGTTAAACTATGTGTGCTACAACATGGGCTGATAATATGATCACTGATGTGTGACTTCAGCCTATTTTGCAGTTTCCTTTCCTCGTGTTTTGCGCAGCAAGGCCAGATTTAAAGGACTATTGTTGCTCAACCACTCTTTTTTTCTTCTCTCCTCTTTGCCTCTCCTTCTGTCTTTAGTCCCCATCTAGCACACTTAGCTTGCATGTGTTGAATTTAATTAGACCAATAACTCCCTCATGATTTCTACAGGCTCATCTGGAGCAAGGAGAGGGCTACAGCAGTCTTTTTTTCTTTCTGTCTTCCAGTGACCTTGCAGCAGGAAGTTAATGTGTGTGTGTGTGTGTGTGTGTGTGTGTGTGTGTGTGTGTGTGTGTGTGTG
>JAPZEB010000012.1:14617367-14628581 GCA_029783705.1 Chaetodon striatus
TTTTTTTTTTTGTGTGTGTGTGTGTGTGTGTGTGTGTGTGTGTGTGTGTGTGTGTGTGTGGGCATGCATCAGAATGTGCACACAGTATATACATATGTATTGGAATGCAAGTGTGTGATCTGGCTTAGTGAATGCATTAATATAAATGCTTGCATGTATGTGTGGCTGAATTGCTTGATGCAGATACAACTAAGTCAAGTTTTGCTGTCTTTCAGTCTTCACAATGCCTAACTTGTGATCTCGATGATACTTAATTAACACATACAAACTGTGTGTCACACTGTAATATGCTTATTCAGTTCTCTGGTGAAACTTCACGACAATAACAGAGTGCAGCTGGTGCTAATTCAGGATAAAAATGGGATAAATGTGTTCTGGACTAAATCGGCTACCAGTAACTATTTGTAAGCCCTCTCTTTTCTTCTATTAACAGTTAGATAGACGTGCTCTTCTGAGCATATACTGCAGCCATTATTACACCATTTCAGTCCCCTCTTATCTCCTTATAGACAGATGAATTCAAAACTAGAATACCATTCTTAACATTATTAACAAAACTCTTTCTATTTTTATCTTTCTGGGCCTTTTGCCTGGTGGCCTATTTTTCTGTGAAACCTGGAACACCAGTATCAGTCCTTTTCTTCCCGTGCCTAAACCAATGGTTGTTCTCCCACAACAGTGGCACAAATGCATCACCAGTGCCAGATGCTTTGCTAGCTACTGTTGTAGAGGTTAGTCCTGCATCCTCTGTGGCACCATCAAACATATTGTTTACAGATACCAGTTCCTCACATGCACATGTCAACCCCCACCGAGCAAAGGATTTTACCATACTCCAAATGTCCCCCTGTAGGAAGACTCTGGCATTGTATCATGAACCACCAGCAGGCAAAAAGGCGGGCAGGTGTACAGGAGGCAAGAAGGCAAAGCAGAAGTTCAAAGTGAGGACAGGCAGACAGGCAGGCAGTTTATTTAAAGTGACAAAAATAAAGAACACAATAGTTGCAAATAAACGTTAAGAGAGGGGCAGAAACAAAGATATCAGTGGGCAAAAATGCAACATAAGCACAAAGCACAAATAATGAAATAAAATGTTTTGCTGATTTAGTGTCTGTTCCTCTGAAATGATTGATATTACAACACAAAACACAAAGTGTAAATGTAATCTGATTTGTTGCATAGCCACATTCTGGTTATTATGAATGATATTCAGGATCAGACTAAGGCTGCAATAGTTTGGAACAATGGCACAAATTAACTTGTAATTTTGAGGATTAAGGGCTTTATTCACATGCTTCCCAGACCATCTGAGGTCACCAAGCATTCGATTTTCACAACTTTTACAGCACAATACACTACTGTAACAACTGATACTATAGATGACAAGTTCAAAATGAGACTCGACGACAACAGTAATGGAGTTCTGAGTCTGAGAAAGGGGAAGTAAAATTGTGTTGAAAGATATTTCACCTCCACTTGTGTTTGTGTTAAATGCTGTAGCTGCACAACATGGGTGTCTTTCTGTGAGATTTAGGAGATGATGAATGTTAGAACTCAGGTAGTATGTAATCCCCATCTTCACCTTGTCATCGCATGTGCTCCCCACATCAAACTTGTTGATGTGTGCTGATGCTGTGTGTTCATGGTTGACAGCTGAAAGAAATTGTCAGTGCTAGTCAAAAGCATCATATGTTAAGTGTGTCATTCAGTCTTTTCAGTCACTGTTATTTGGGTGGTCTGTACCTTGGATGTTTAAGCCTCAAGGTACTAGTGCACCAATAATTTCATGTTAAAAATAGATATGCTATGCTATTCTACTATTCTATTCATTGAAATGAAAAACAGTTATGTGTGTTTCTGTTTACCTCGGCTGCTGTTTCACCATGTGTGCCCATTTAGTTGCACAGGAAGGACTTCTGTAAGAAGCTGTATCATGCTTTTGGATCTCCGGGTGTTTTCCGGACACAGATTAAGCAGCTTGTCATGCTGAAAAACAACTGAGTGCCTCCATTAAAAAAGGCTTACACATCTAGGAACAGATGAGTAATCTGAGGTCAGGATTCTGGCCCACAGGGAAACAAATGGAAGGTGACGGGGGTCAAAGTCATTTAGTTTTTCACAACTGGGTTTTGTTTTTGTTGACACAGATAATTGCTCTTACTAATTACTATACATGTAGGTGGAACCATCACGAGCAATCTCGTTATACCTATCTGTCTAATAAATGCTCACCATCATCTTTATAATAAATTATCCTCATTTCTGACTGTGGCCTGAAAAAAACATGTGTTTTATTTTCCATGCAAAATGTGTGGGCCGGTTCATGCCAGTACTCCTATGTATGTGCAGGTTTCCCTTTCTGTGACATTTGCAGAATAAGAGCATCGCTGAATTCTCCCCTTTTCTTTTTAATCAATAAATACTGTGGATAACCTTGTCCGACATACCATATTTCAGCTGCACAACACATCAGATGTGGCAGAGGTAACAAGACTGAAGCAAAATTAACTTTGTTTGACATAAAGCACTTTGCATATGAACCCATATGTGCATGCTATAGGTCTAGTCCAAGCTTTAGTGTTGTTCATAATAAAGAAATAAGGGATGCAGCTATCATGAAATTCTGGGAAGGATACCGAAACCAATGTTTATTATAACAATTTGGCATTTGTTGTTGTTTCTTTTGTATAAAGTAAATAACTGAGCTGTTTAAAATTACATTTTACAAGGTCACATTTGAACACATCATGAGAATGCTATAATTTACCAAAAAGAGCATGAATGCATCATAATGTAACTCAGTTCAACCTCTGTCAGCAGGTAGTTGCCCCCAGCGACTCCCTACCACTAACATTAACTAGCTCTCCTTCTGTCAATGTCAGCAAGATTTGTTGTTCACAGTGTAGCATTATCAAGGAAACAATAGGTTGCATCCCCCTTGATAGTGAGTTTACTGCGTCCTTTCGTCCCAACAGCATCCCATGTTTTCTCATTTCCCCAGGACACTAGGACTCAGTTCGTCTGGAGCCCTGCTTTTTAGCCTGCACAAAACTGATTTGACAAAATGGAAAAACATCGGCCACTGCCATTGGGGATTGTTATCTTATTTGCCGACATGCAGATTGCAGGCAGGAAGGCAAATATTGGCCAATTTTCGAGTGTATCTGTCTCTGCTCATTTGAGTATTCATGGTGTTAGATAATATTATGAACGTAATGTTATATATTCCTACATAATCAGGCTCCTCGGGTGCTCAGTGACGTGGTTCCTCTTGGAGTCTTGGGCTTAGTAACATGTGGAACATCCAACAGGAACAGTTAGGCGCGCTTATGTAAATCCTCATTTGGGCCTTTGTACCCTCAGAAGTTAAAGCAGATCCTGATTGGGATCGTTTTAAACTTAGACTCAAACTGTTTTTGAGGAGGGATCAGCCATGTAGTTATGAATGAACGATCTGGTGCTGCTTGTTTTATGTTGCTTTATTGTATAATACAGTAGTTGGTGTCTTGTACTCTTTTATCTGTTCTTTCTTGTTGGGTTCTGAGTCTTCTTAATGTACATATGTATTGTTGAGTTTGTGTTTTGTACTGTCTCTTGTGGATTTTGCTTGTGGACTTTTCTGTATTTTAAAGGCCTATCGAGGGAGGGTTATTACAGATTAGCTCAGGCCATAAATACTGTGATGTGTGGCGTCGTTTTATGCTACATACTTGCCCCTGTACAAAAAACATTAATTAAATAAAAAATAAAAAAACCCTTACCAGAATTTACAAGTTAAATTAACAGTCTCTGCCTCATTACACACAGGCTTTAAGCATTCAGCCTCGAAAGTGATGATGACTCAGTATGTTTCGCAGGACCGATGTGGTTAGAAACCCTCTTAAGCAAGTGTCACTCTGAGTGCCATTACTGTCCTGTGAGCCACATTACATGTGGACTGCACCATGTGTCATAGTGTGTGTGGATAAGTAAAATCCCCACGAGCACATGTGTCATCCACTTGTTTGATGCGTTATTCTGTGAAGGTAGTGAATCTGGCGGTGAAACAGATTAAAACAGACTCATTCTGGGTTTGACTATGATCAAGTGGCGAAGGTTATGATACTGATGCTGGGTGGGAGCATGGCGCACAGCAGGTGTGAAAGTTGCATCACTACAAAGTGCATGAGTGAAAAGGAAGACACCACTACATTTTTCCAATGCTCTTTGTACACAGTGTTTTAACTGAGTCCAGCAGGCATTGTGTTCATGGCCTTTTTCTGGGAATGCTCACCAAGGCTGTTTAATATTATAACAATGTACCGCAGGCATGTGTGGGGCAATTTAATTTAACCTGTAGCTAGGTAACAAGATTTAGAGTCTACAACCCTTTGAGGCAGCACTGCTATTAGGTGCACTAGTTATTTGAGACAGATGCCAATGTCAGTATGCTGACATGCTTAGCACGTGATATTTACCTTGTTCAGCGTCTTATTTTAGCATGTAAGCGTGCTAACATTTGCCTACATTAGTAGTAATCAAACAGTGCATCTGCGGCTGATGGGAATGTTATTAGTTTTGCAGTTATTTGGTCATAAACCAAATTAAAAGTGGACCAAATAAACAGTATTGCCACCCCTTAAACCATGCCTCTGGTTCGACTAAAGAAAACCTTCTACAGTACCTGAAGCTTCTCCGCATTTTTAATTTTCATACATGTTTTATCACATTATTTTCTGTTAGAGGAAACAGCATGGAGTCGTGCTTTTCCTTGTACCTGTCATGTGCTTGGCTCCGATTCATGAATGCTTAACTGTGTTGTTTGGTGTGTGATTGTTTCACTGTTCATAGCCTTGAGTCTACTTAGAGGAGCTACAGGAAAGACTTCACCTAACAGGGTGATGCCGTACTGACTACACAGAATTTAACACACCTTGTACCCTGGCTGTTGTTTTTGCCTCCAGAGAAGCATGTGAGGTCAATGCTATGATAGTCTATCTGAAGATATCAACTTTAATTCCTCTCTTACTGTTCATTATTAATGCCATTCTGTCACCATGTAGGCCTTGTCTTGTAATACTAATGTTCATAATGTTAAATTAGTCATGAAATCTTGCAATTCCATCCACAACTTCTTTTTCTTTCAACATGAAAAACCTTGAAAATGATTGAAGAATGACATGCAGAAAAGGTGGTCAGCTTGAATCAGACAGAATTATGAATTACACAGCGTAGCTTGCTGATGTGGCTGCCTCCCCTGATACGTTTGTCTTTAAGCCTGTCTTGCATATATTATACACAAACATAATTTCTATGAGACAGGGTTGCACCATGTACACTAGTATCTCCTAATAAACTAAAACATAACTCGATAAAACCACAGAATAGCAAAGCTTTAGAGTAAAAACATTAAAAATAGAACAAACAAAAAAAAGAGTTTCACTTCATTCCACTTGCCCGTATTTTATAATTTACCGTTGGTTCACCTCCAGAGTTCCTGTAAAAGATTAATGAAAATTAGAGGTCATAGTCTGGGAAAATAAGTCTGGGGGTCTATAATCTTACCATCAGATCCTTGATTGGGGAATTCATCTGCAAATGGCAGAACTCCCCATTTACAGGATGATCTCCTACAGAGGCAAAACCACAGATTGTAAAAGCAGCAGAGCATCTATTATTAAGCAAACACTAAACTACTATTTATTATAAGATCATTATGTTCAAACAACATTTGGGTTAGCTAGTTTTTCAATAGTAATGACTTTCATGCAACATTTGTTTGTTCCATTTCAATATGCTTGGCAATAAAATGTCAGTATTTATTTGGTTACAGTTGTTAATGTGCATCCACACAGCTGCTCCAGGCAGGATTACACTCTCCATCTCCATATCTCCCTCCGCAGCCTGACAGTGTTGCTTACGTTGTATAATGCCATTTGCTCACTAGGAACACCCAGGACAAAGTACTGAGGTGGCCATGAATACAGCAGAACTCCTAACAAGGACAGGACAAAGAAAAGGCAGTAATTTGTTGTAAATTATAAAAGAATGAAGCGGTGTTCATGAAAAAACTGGTTCACTGAAGAGATAGAGGGAGAGAGTGAGCGGGCAGTTAAATGGAAAGCATTATGCTGAGAGTAAAGGTGACATCTGTACACCAGCCATAATTGGCGTGTGCGCTGCAGAAGCAGAAACGCAAAGGAGGCAAGTGGAACTGAGGAGGAGAGTTAGGGAGAGATGGAGTCACCTACAGTGGCACACCTTGACATATTTTGAGGGACTGTTTGTCCTCTTTAGGAAAGGATTTTTCATAGATGTGAAAGACGGGGTCCATTACGCCGTCTCGGACCAGAGGCTTACATCGCTCAGTGTCTCATCCTCAGTCATCTCACAGCTATGGCATATCATCACCTGCTCTTACTTTCTCGCTTCTCAAGCTCACTCTGCAGTGACACACAGCAACCCCTGCGGCCGTCGGGGTTGCCTGGCCAACTGCTTTTCTTTAAAACCCCCTCACCACTTATAAGCTTACATACCTAAGCACACACATACACATGGACGTATGTATTGGTATGTGCGTCCGTCTCTCTCTTTGTCTCTCTCCTTCTCTCTGACTCATCCTTCTGTCCTTTTTTTGCTCTCTGCTTTATCTTCCCCTCAGCCAGATAATGTGTTAGAGCTGCAGTCCTTTTCCAGCTCATGCATCGGTTTCCAAAATAACCTTTTTCTTCGTCAGACTCTGTCTGCTGCGCTTAGTTAGCATGACAGCTGCTTTCAACCCAATTAGAGAGCACTGATGGTGGCTGAAAGGAGGCTCTCCGTGTAGTTGTTATATAACAATTCACCTCAGAGACAATGTCAGTTAATGTGGCTTTCTCTCTTTCTGTGTGTGTGCGCGTGTGCACTTGGATATTGCAGTGCAGTATTGCAATGCAGCTGCTGTCCAAAGCGTGTATGTGTGTGTTTGGGGATTCCCTGAGCATTGTGTAACTGCGTCTGCTGCTTAGCTGATATTTATGATTCCATTTACCACATTTTTTTGCAAGTTGAGACAAATTACATGTTATAAATGATCATTGCCGAAACTGGCAGTGTAGTACTGGTTTTGCTCAACTGTTTTTTTTTTTTAGAGTTCATTGAGTTTATTTGACTTCTCATGAAGCATTGAAACATATTTGTGCTCAAACACACTGTTATTAAGTCAAAGAGAGAGAGATTTTTCTGATCTCTGCCATCCGCATTGTGATGCCACTCACAACCAATCAGTGATGTAACCAAGGAGCAGATTCACAATCGAATACAGCCCATCCAAAAGCATTGCTCTGAATAATGCTTTTAATTTTTTTTTTTGTCAGAGAGCTGTTGGTTGTCATTTCTGAGGCTGTACTTTGTGGTGGTGTTGTATCGACTGCATCACACTGTAAGGTGTGTACGTTATTTGTTCTCTCCCATGTGAACACCTTGTTACAGACAGAATCTGACCAGTGCTTTTGATGTGATACTTACGGACATGCAGGTGTGCAGAGAGAGCAGCTCTGTGATCAGCAAAGCCTCCTGCACTATTTCTTGTCACAGGCAGGGGGAGCTGTATGCCAGGGCTGCTGCTGGCAGTGGTGCAGTGGGCACAGCTCCTACCTCAGCTCTGCCTCACTGTGCTCAAGGACATTTTGAGACAGACACACGGAGAATGCGCATGGCTTCACCGTGGAGGACAGCACTGCTTGTCAGGCCAGGAACTTCTCATTAAGGAGAAAGCAGCAATTATTGCAGAGCACCGTTTCATCATTAACACTTGTTCTTTATAATCAGAGAGCAGAACAGAGAGACACAGCAGACGCCTTACTAGGCACGATACATAGGAAAACTGAAATAAAGGTAAAATCAATGCTAAGAGAGAATGCTGCTGCATTGAAGCCTCTCCTGAATATGGACAGAGAAAGAGAGACTGTGATGATGATGTCATCAAGACACAATTACATAAAGTTGCCTGATGTTATTTTTTTCTTTCTAACAACACTATAAATATAGCATCAAGGAAAGCTTAAGCTGAATGCTCTAAAATCAAATCTCCAAGTCTTGGATACCACTGAAAAATATTGATAAGACAGGATGACGTTGATATATTAGTTGAGTGTATATACTTTTGATTTTAGAAATTATTGACTGATGCTGCCGGTATATGATGCACTTAAGAAAATACAGTGCCCCCGCATCAACACTGTAATAGAATAAGTACTGCAGGGCTGCTCAGTGGCATTGTAGTACATTTCCTCTCTGTTCAATGTGCACTTACCAAACATTTTTCATTTAAATGAAAGAAATAACTTGAAAGTCTGACAAAATATTAATTTATGTGTAAGAAAGAAAAAGAACACTACAGCTAGATAGTAAAGACTGTACCACATGTTGTGCCCCACATTCTTGGCTGTACCAACTGTGTGGAATTGCTGCATTGGCTTTATGTTAATAGCCCTTTTTGTATCTCAGCGAGATCCCTCTTTGTGTTTTTTTTCAGTAGTTCTGTCATACAGAACAGCAAACACTATACAGTATGGTGGTCAGATGGTCTTAGCATCTGGCTGTAGAGCTTCATGTTTTAATGTGGATCCCATATGGTGTTTGAGTTCATAAAGTCCAATTAAGTGTTCTCACACTTTAGGTAAAAAGCTGTTAATTATTGCCAAATCTACACTTTCTCCTTGAGTCTTTGTACTCATTACTCACTGTCAAGCCATGGGGAGCATGCCAACAATTATGCGGACGGACTGGCAAGTAGGCAGGGAGGTAGACAGAAGAATAGCACAGCAGGGAAGTGTTTTAGTCAGCTTTAGATAGACAGGTAAGCAGGATGACAGCATAGATACTGGTGTGACACACAGACAGGTACAAAAGGCGACTGGGAGTGGTGGTGATTGACATAATGGAGACAGAACATTTTGCAAGATGCTAAAAAATCATAAAGTGCTCTATATTCACAGCACGTGAGGAAGAGAAAGTTGCTCACCCTTTGATGTTCAAATTATTTAAAGGTGAGGAAGAACCATTTTAACACACTGCCTTCATTGCGGGTTTATCTGTGAATGCATACAAATACCAACAATAGCTTTTCGTACAGCTGCCCTCCTTTTCCAAGAAAAGAGGAAATCAATTCTGTGTGTAAATATATGCATGTTAGTGTGTCTGTGTGTGTTTACATTACATAAAACGGAGAACATTGTTTGCTTTGAAGTTACTCAGCTCAGGCTTCAGCAGTGCACTTCACCTCTATCTTACCCTTTCCCTCTCTCTCTCTACGCTCTCCCCTCTTTATTCCGTAATTCTGCTTTACTCTTTTAAACCCTTCCTTTGGTCTCCACCTTCCTCCATCTCTCAACTAACGTCTTTTGCTATCTACATTCTCCTTCTACCCCCCCCCCTGTCTTTTCTCATTTCCCTCCCTCCCACATCTCAATCTTTCCACTCCTGCACATGTCATCGTAATTTAAAGATAGGCAGCTGCACGCCAGCAGAATATAACACCGCCACCAGTCACTTACATCACCAACATGATAATGTGAAGCTGAAAACTCACCGCCTTTACATGGTTGGTAATGAGCAGATGTTGTGGAGGGAGCTGCTCCAACATTCTTCTGCGTTAAATTAGTCATGAAATACTGCAATTCTATCCACAGTGTCTTTTTCTTTCAACATGAAGAAGCTTGAAAATGATTGAAGAATGACATGTAGGAAAGGTGGACAGCTTGAATCAGACAGAATTATGAATTATACACCGTAGCTTGCTGATGTTGCTGCTTCCCCTCATAGGTTTGTTTGAAATTAGTTAATGTAGTTAAGCCTGTCTTACTTTATATATTGGCGAGAGTATAATGGAAAGGAAGAATCATTTTTGGTATGTGTTTGGAATATTGGTAATCAATACTCACGTAATGCATCTTGGCATCTAATTATGCATTTATTTAATTTTGTTTCTCGCGATCATCAGCATTATTGTTCCTCCCGCTGTGCTTCTGTGCCATGCCAGCACAAATATTCAACCGCCACAACCATCAAGGCAGCGGGTTTTCAATCTACAGGAGCCCTGCTGGTTTCCATTTTTACCCAGTTACAGTATCTGACTGATTAACTGATAAGCTAATAGGATAGAAAACCAGCATTGCTGTTGTTGCTGAGGTACAGTAAGGTATTATACCAGTATAACTGGTGATGGTGGCCCCCAGAATTACCTGTAAGATGTAGTTTCTCATCTCAGCCACTTAATTAACTATGCAGGCCCACAAATACACACACACACACACACACACACACACATAATTTCCTGGGATAGCATTTGTTTGCTTTCATTTGACGGTTTTGGAGGATCTGGCCGGCACAGATGTCCGCCTTGGCATGCAAAGAGTACCGCCAACATTGATTGGACCTGATCGGCAGGCGAACGAGGGGGGGCAGCATAAAAGGTTGGAGAAAAAACTGAGAGGAAGATACAGTCCTGCCACGTGCTGTCCTTTTCTGTTTAAATGGAGAAACAATACAAAACCCAACCAAACTAGAACATGTAATATATTTTGTTTAATGTATTATATTAATCAGTAAGTAGGAAAGAGAAAGAATACGTGCTTTAGTTGGAAACACTTTATAGAAACGTTTAGCAGGTTTATTAAGTCACACCTGCCCAGGTGACATTGCCAATGCTGTCTAACTTTGTCACTTCAGTAATGGCTTGAGCTCATTAACAGATGGGACTGCTTCCTGTGGAGTTACAGATGTGTATTCACGTGTTGGCAGGGTCTCTCACCACCCTGCTGTGACAAGGTCGGTGCCCCGCTGTTCCCGGGCGCACTATTGTGTCTGGTACTAATCCCTTCTGTATCATCATGCTTGATATTTGCCACTGGACACCTTGCTGATCATGTCAGTTTGGTTGAATTAAGCAGTGTGAGCCACCAGTATCAATAATCTGAATGTGATCAGTACCTCAGTGTTGCTCAGTTTTATCTGCTGCTAAATGAACTTTCTGGTGATTTCCATTGCTACTTCTAAACAGGGGGCCAAACTGCATCTTGTAGCAAGCCACCTCTACCCTCTATATTTGAGTTTGTAAACTGTCCCAGCGTCAAAATGTTTTCTGCGTTCTGGGAATAGTTTTACTACAAAACTTCTTCTACCAGTGAGAGACATAAATAATGTATTCATGTTCATGTTACCTGGCCATTCAATGACATTTTTACTACACCCAAC
>JAPZEB010000012.1:14638099-14658239 GCA_029783705.1 Chaetodon striatus
TTTAATACAGTGTTCCCATGGCTCTTTAAAAAGTCTTAAAAGTACTTAAAATAAAGATTAAGAAAATTAGGGTAATAAATTGTCTCAAATTTACCATGAATTTGCATTAGGTATTAAACTTGAAAATAGTACATTTAAGGCTGATGGGAAAATTGTCATGCACAGTAGCCTGCTGTAAAACGTTCGATAACATATAATTATTTGAGTAACTTAGTAGAAGAGAATGAGAGCAGTTAATACAAGTTTTACGTTTCATTAGCTAGATACAGATGTTGGCGTCTGGCTGTGTGCCATCTTTTCATTACCCTCAGTCATGGTTGCTAGCTAGCTAACAAGCTAGAGATGAGCTAAGATGGGTAAATATTAGTTTAATGGCAAATGGTTGGAGGAAGGTGAGTTTAGGAAGCGGTTGGTGCCGGCAGGAAATGAAGCCAGGTGTAATTTATTTGCAAGGACTTTCACATTTGTGCATGCTCTTTCAACTCGTTGGCTTGGGACAGGCTGATTTGAGGACTTTTATTATTAAGCTCATTCATATGCTCGATGTGCTCTGTGATTGGTTAATTGTTTAAATGGAATAGTTTGAATTGACAGTATTTGTAGCACTCGTCAAAAGAAAGGAGGAGTTAAGTTTTTACTCTGCCGTAGACCCAATGGTGTTCAAATGTTAGTTTGTTCGCACTATTAAAGGCTGTAAATTGATCAGTGTGTGCCAGTCCTTTCTTCTCCCGTGGACAGTGGACTCAATAAATTGTCTCCCTTTTCTGTCAGAGAAATTTTTCAGCATTTTTGGGAGTGCTAAATGATATTTGTTAAGGCTTTTAAAAGCGCTGAAGTTGACTTTTAAATGTGCAGAAACCCTGCACTAGGAAATAAAAGTTACAAATGCCTGAACTTAAGAGTATCCGGCACTCACTGCATCACGAAGCAGAGTAGTTGGAGAATACATGACTGAGGACTGCTACAGCCGCTCCCACACACAATACACATTATGCTTATGACAGCTACAAAGAAAACAGAATGACATTATCAATCTGAACATCTAAGGAGCTAGAATATGCTTCCTTTAACGCATTTCTTCAGGCTTTATTATGTTAATCACTGTCTAAGGTTTCATGAGTGGATAAACAATTTTCTTAACCCATAGTGGAGGAATGTAAAGTGAGGTTAAAACATAAATATCTCCAGGGAGGAAAAATCTTTTTTTTTTCACATCCAAATTGCATGAGATACCTGTACAGAGGATGATGAAGATGATGAAATGAATTGGGATTAAGTGGCACATCTAATTCTGTAACATGCTTGGACACTCTGTTTCATACCTTCAAATTTCCTAGTAGCTGCTTCCGTGTACTG
The DNA here is from genome assembly GCA_029783705.1 of Chaetodon striatus. Classification (NCBI taxonomy): domain Eukaryota; kingdom Metazoa; phylum Chordata; class Actinopteri; order Chaetodontiformes; family Chaetodontidae; genus Chaetodon; species Chaetodon striatus. Next base: position 14,639,456 of record JAPZEB010000012.1, read on the forward strand.
TATATCTGCAACCAGGATGTAGTTACCTATGTGTGGCCTTGTAGGTGACTGTGGGGTGAAGAAGCTAGCGTTTCCCCCAGGCAGCCAGCGGGGTGAATGGCATGAGTCATTCAGGGGCCAGATGGGATGTCAGGCTACAGCTTAGTTTACGAGCAAGGGCCCTGCTTCTTTAGAGATAGGAGGAAAGACGTTTGTTGGGTGCTCACAGTGTAGCTATTTTCTGTGCTGTAGACTGTCGAGAGCTGCAGCACATCGGTGGATCCTCCCGGGTACGGAGCAAGGAATTGTGAGAGAGAGCTCAGGGCAGAGCCATTCCTCAAGGGTCGGGAGGATGAAGAGGTGCTTGGGGCATCGATAGCCTTTGATGTTGTGAGAAAGGGAGGGCAGGAGGGTACTTGATGAGACCATGTGGGAAAGAGGAGTAAATATAGATTTGTGTAGAAACCACATTATGAGCAAGGAGTCTGTCTACCTCACAAAACTACAGTGGTAATCTTTTCAGACAGGTAGATTAACCCAATATTGGAAATGAATGTTTTAAAACATGCATCACTATAAGCTGAATTTGATATAATACTAATCACCTCTGGGATTTTTTTAGCAGAACACCCATCAGCACCCTTAAACTTCCACTGTTCTGTCAGCGGAGCTGTGTATCAGTATGACTTTACACACCAAGGTGATAGAATGAAGTGCGGTGTTATGTGTGCAGAGGATAGATAGCGCTAAATATAATTAATGCAGCAGGAACTCTGAATAGGTAGTAGGAATTCAATCCCAGAGTAAAATTCAGCAGTTTTTCTTTTTTAATAATTTATACTGTAGCCAGCCTGGGACTTAGCTATTTTATTTCCAACCAACCAACCAAATATCTTGAATTCATATCCTCAGTCTCACCCTTTTTTGTGTAACATTTTTTCTGTGTCCTCTACAATAGCACCACCTCCCATTTCTGTCATCTTACTACCTCCGTCTTCCCCCCACCTCCCCTTGGCCACCACCTCCACTGATTTGACCCTCCATTGCACGTACACACACTTTACCTCCACCACCTACAAATCACCCTTGACATCACCTTCCCCCAGCCTGCAGGGACAGCTGTAAACCAGCGGTATTTAAGCATCTCAAGCATACCAAAGTGATCTAAAATGTAATGATCTCCAATCTATCTGTCATATCATTTGCTCTGTATCCTGACTAAAATCACAATAATTGTCCATGCCAGGTTAATAATATTGACACCTCCGCCTCCTGTCTCCCATCCACCTGTTTTTCACCTCCTCTTCATCCTTTTAGATTGTTCAGAGGGAACATTTATTTTAGGCTTGCATACCTCTCAAAGTAAGAGTCCCTTTTGTTTTCTGTGCAGACAATGGCAGGTTGTTCAAGCTTCAGTGGGCATATCACAATTAAATGATTAGTACCAAAAAATGAGTAACTGTGTAAGAAATTATCTGGATTTTAGAAAAGGTCTAAGTACAAGCCTGGGCGCATATGGACAAGTTAATGACGACTCCCATGGTGCCCTTTTGGTACGAAACACGCAATCATGACCGTCAGGATGCTAATGACAAATGGGATTTAAATTTTACACCAGAAAATAAAATTGACATATTCTGGTTCAGTTTTTGATCAGTTTAATGCTTTGTTCCTAACTCAAACAGCAAAGCATTATTAATTATCTACAGGTGTAATTCACGACTGACTGACCTCTTCTCCATAGCAACAGTAGCTAAGGATGATGGGTATTAGAAAGTAGAAAAGAATATTCTTTCTCAAAAAACTCTAAATAATAAAAATGATGGCCATAACCTAAAGAACTGTTAAATGATTGCACTTATTCAGTTTCTTGCTGGATATTAGATGAGAGGATTGATACCGCTCTCCTGCAAAGACGTGGCATGGGTCTTTTCATTTAACTCTCGGCAAGAAAGCCAACGTTCTGTATTTGATTTTTAAATGTCAAAGCTTTTCCTTTGAAAGAGAACTTTAAAAAATGGGAAAAATATTTCCTCCCTCTTCACAACTCTATTATGGATGTCCTCTCCCTTAAATCATCTTACTTCCTGCCTCCTTCTCCTTCTTGTCCCCTCCAGACCTCCTCCTCATCAACCCTTCCACCTGCCCTTCCTCTCCCTCTCTACCTCCCATTCCTCTGTCTCACCACACCTTACTTCTCCTCCATTCTCCCTCCCTTGCTCCCATTTCTATTTCGGTGTGCCGGTCGGTCGCTGGCATCCCAGTGGGCCGGTGTACAGCGTAGCCTAAATAGACCTGCTCCACATGTATAACCTTCATCATCTCTCTGTTCTACTCTCACTTCTTTTATTGAGTTAGTAACAATGCAGTACTGTGGGAAAAGTAGCACACCATTTCTAAACTTCCTTTTGTCCCTAAACCATTAAAATATATATAACCAGACTGTAGACTTGATTGTGATTGATATAATACATTTTTTCTTTGTTGTAATTGAGACTATACTTAACGAACAATTATTTTGGCACTGAGCTGATTCACCTCCGGTAACAAGAAGAACAAGAACACAGTGGACTTTGACAAGTAGGAAAAAATGCAGGTGACCATCAGTTGGTTGAGGGGAGCTGTGTTCATAGCAGATCCCTGAGGGGAATGTCCTGCATTGCTATTTGTGGCAGTAATGACAGTGGTGGATGGCGGCCAGATGATACATCATACATGATGCCCGTGTTTCTCATGGGAGGATGTTGTTGATGGTTCTTGTGTTAACAGTCCTCTCACTGAGGATTAACACTTGACGAGTTTATCCTAATGTGGTTATATACCACACGTACACAAACCAACACCAGGCCCTAAATGTCTCCACACACACACACAAACACACACACATCATAGGGCTTCACATACTGTATAAATCTATTGATCCGTAACCAGTGATTTCTATGTTCACATCCATTCTTCTTTAGTGACATTGCCTTGGTGTCAAGGACACAGATGTACTGATGTGTATGTGTTGCACTGGCAAGTAAAAAATGGAGGTGTAGCAGGGAACAGACAAATGTATAAAAATTTGTAAACATTTTTCTTCTTATGAAGACAAAGGAGTAGAAGCGTTGCTGGGTCTTAGTAGTAGTCACATACAGGAACTCTTTGGTTACCTCAGGTGCGCTGTGTTAATTCCATTTTGTGAAGGGCTCATTGCATGAGTGAAGTGTATTCTCAATCCAAAAATATACAATGCAAGTCTCCTTGAAAAACGTTTTACTTATCTTTTTTTTTCTACCCTGCGGTTGTGTTCTCTTGCACCTACAAGCAGAAGGAGCCCATGGAGGCCAGCAATAACCATGTTCATCTTAAATATGAGCAATGATAACCACATTTACCTTGAACCAAATATTCACAATAAAAAATGGAAACACAACAATAACAAGAAAATTATTGTTATTATTTTTTTTTGTCCACAACCATCACAAGAAAAAAAAAATATGAGTGGCCGGCCACATGAACTAAGAAATTTACTAATCTAAACTAGGAGAGTAATATGATTAAAGCAGATTTAGGGAGGGCCCATTCACTGGACCTTTTTTTCAGGGGAACAGCCAGTTGTGGGTGGGCCTGGATACTGGGGTCCATCATACATAGCATTTTAATTTCACTCTACAATATCAAGACAATGCCATACTACTATGACTGTTCTTATTCCTCTAACATATCTTACTTGCTATGGTCTGTACAAAAGGCAGCCGCCAGGGCTGAAAAATGAAGCCAGCGCGGAAGTGCCAATGAACTGCAGTTTCCTGAACGGCCCCTTGAGTTTGGCTCCAAAAATGAGTCAATCCCCATAGACCCCAATGTTAAAATGCTTATCTTCACAGCAGAAATGAACATGTTTACACCCTTGTAAAAAAACAGTTTATGGTCTCTACGGCTAATAGGGTCAAATTTTTATATAACCCTCCCACTTACATTTTTATTAAGGATTCAGGTTGGTCATAATTAAGGGTGTGGCTGCTTTGCGTGACAGGCTGTATGCTCAGCATCACCACAACATCAATTCTGGCATCAAAAATCCAAGATGGCGGCAGGCAAAATGCAACACTTGAGGCTTTAGAACTGGAGTCCACAAACCAGTGGGTGACGTCATGATGGCAGCGTCCATTATTTTTTTACAGTCCTGCTCCCATGACGAGGCCATTATGAATTCTTTACATAACTCAGGAAACTGGTTGCCCCACTCATCTTTCATCCACCTCTTCCTACCTTTGCTCTATCTTCTCCTCTCTATCCTCTCTGTGACTGCAGTGTTTGGTTGCAACACCTCTCCCGTTCTCCCATTTCATCTTGTTTCTTTCTCATTTTCCTCCATTCACACCCACCTCCTCTCTGTTTTCTGTCTAATCTTTTTTTATCCCTCCCTTAAAATAAAGTTCACGTTTCAGTCTGTGTGCTGCAACATTCCTGCACATTCTCTCCTTCTAATCTTAACCCTGTTGTTCCTTCTCCTTCTCTTTTTCTTGTCTGTTTGTCCCTCATCCCACCTCTCCTCCTTGCTCCCTTTCTTTTCCTCCCTCCCTCCCTGATGAACATACTTATCGCGTCCTCCAGTCGCAGCACCAGGAGCGTGTTCCCCTCTGACGCAGTCTATTTAATCTCTATCCCACAAGGGATCTCTCACATGGAGCAGCCGTCTCTTTAATAAGGACAATTTCTCCTGCTCTGCAACTCCTTCTCCTCCTCTCCTTCTCTCCTCTCTGCCCTCCCTTCTCCTCCCTTCCCCTAGTGGCTCTGTAAAAGGGAAAGAAGAGGTAGAAAAAGAGAGGGAATGAAATAGGAGGCAGTGAAGAAGAGAGAGATGGCTCTCAGAGGACATATTATAAATGATATACAGCCATTTTGCTCTGCGAGGGAGCAAAACCCCATCACGGGCAGACACACACACACACACACAAATACACACTACTACTCACACAGGTGCTCTTCTGCAGTGTAGTAGCAGTGACCTTGAGGCAGTTCCTAAGCAATACTGTGGCCCGGTGGTCAATCACTCTGCTATAGCGCTCTACTGTATATGCAATATGAAGATGATTTACCTGTGAAAGGCATGTGATGAAGTCTGAAAGAGTATCTTTGGTATTTTATTTTAACCTGCACCCTGTTTTCGCATTTGTTTGTGTTAAAGCAGCTAATGGGAGCAACATTACTTAAAATTAGTCCAGTACTGAACAACAGGACTGCAGCCAGCAGCTGTGAAACAGGCTTCAGTGTAACCGCTCGGGGCATGTTCGCACTGTCAGTGTTCATCGGCTGTAAGTTTTTGTTTGTGCCACTGATAGGCTCAGATTACTGTAAGTATCTGACACCACTGTGGAAAGCATTCCTACAGAGATAGGCCTTTTTTAAACAGTAAGATCCTTTTTTATGAACCAGAAACAGCCTGGGAATTACTATTGCCATCAGACTCCATTCAAATAAACAGTAGTTTTAGTGTGTATAAAACATATGTGTATAAAAAATGTGAAAGGCATATTTTCACTTCTAACTGGGTGAATTAAGGGTTTCATTCAGCCAAATCAGAACTGGTGATTGTTAGAACAGTGAAAAGACAAACCAAGATGGTTTTCGTGAGTTTTATTTTGTTTCTGTCGACTTTGAATGAAGTGTGTTCTAAGATGATAAAATTATTGTTTACGTAAACAAAGTCTGGTAGGTGTGGCGGGGCTGCTTCTGGTTACACAAAAGGATCTAACTCTTTAACAAAAAGGTCTATCTTTGTAGGGATCATCTCCATAATGTGTTAAGATACTGGAAATAATAATCTGAGCCTATCAGTGACAAAAACAAGCACTTTTAGTGGACGGAAATTGACGCTGCATACATGCCCCAAGTGGTTACATTGCAGCTAATTTTGCAGCTGCAGAGCTCTCACTCAGTACTGGACCATTTTCAATTGTTCATATTAGTCACTTTAATGATTAAAAAATGCTTTTAGATCAGTCATAAGTGCTAACCAAATGAAAAGAATATACATTTTGGGTTGCCGGGATGTATACACTAATGTAAAATAAGGATCTCTGATTAGTTTAAATCCACAGGCCTTTTTACCGTGATTTTTAATGTGCTATCCATAATACTCTGCAGGCTCAAACTATTGCAAAGATGACAGAGCACTTATCGTCATACATGTGTAGTTACGTCCTCTCATTTACCTGGTATGCAATTAAAATGTTAATTACACTAAAAGAAACAAAGGCTAGACATGAAGTTGGTGGACACAACCCAACAAACCTGTTCAGTATTTTATCTAAATGCTGTGTGTGTGTTTCATTACAGTCGTCCATAGAGATGGACATAACACAGTGTATTGGTTGAAAAAACAATGCAGATTTATGCTTTAATTTGTCATAAAGAGACCAATTTCACTGACTGAATGATTTCCTGTACTAACATTTAAATCTGAAAGCTTGATAGTATACTGTAAACTTAAAAACCCTCTGCTCTTCATCAATGACTTGTTAACACATGCTGCGGTCTTGATGTCTTGAAATAAATAAGGAACCCATGAAAGCATCTCCATCCTGGCAACCCAAAAAGATGTTTATTTCATGCAGTTTCCTGGTCATCTGTTAAGCATTAATAAAAAAAAAATTTTAAAAAAAGTATTAACCGTTGATGAAGTTGCTAGTGACAACAGATAAACCCTTTGTATACCTTACTACAAAGTAGGCCTTGTTGCAAAGATGTGCCAATTTTTTAATGCAGCATAATACAAACAGATGAGCAGGTGTAGGTAAAAAATAATAATGGCATGTGAACATTTCCGCTGGGACGTGTTGTGAAGTGCAATCACTTCACAAATGCTTAGGCTTTTATATGAGGGTTTGATTACTGTCTCTGGAGAAATACAGTCTGGGCTGGTTTCCCAGACAGGGAGGGATTAAACAAGGTTTTGGACTAAAACAAAATTTATATCTATTAGATGTCCACTGAAATGCATCCCCAGTCTAGAGCCAGCCTTAATTTTGTTGAGAAATTGGTCTTGAATGTACAAATTATCTGGAACCTGTACCTTTTTTTTATCAATAGTGGTGCATAGCAGTTGAAAAGCCAGTACACTATATAGATTTCCCTTATTATAAATATACCAGTTACAATAGAAGGAGAATCAGATGAGCTGGAGAAGGATTTTTATGTTTTAAAACAGTTTGCAGTGGGGAAAGTAGGGCTGCTGTTGTATCAGGAAGATGTTCCTCATATTTTATGCACATTAAGTGTATTTATTTATTTTCTATCGTGTTGTAGGAGACATTTGTCAAAACAAAGCAACCAGCAATAGTTTGAATGTGCTTATTTATGTGCCGTGTATCGTATGATACTGTGCAGTTGTTCTTTTATTGAGGCAGTGAAAACTTTATTGTATTAAATCCCTGCTTGTCACAGGAACTGTTAGACAGACAGATACTGTATGTTGAAATACACACACATGCGTGCACACACACACACACACAAACACACATGCGGATGCTGTACATGGCCGGCAGTGAAGTCAGCTGTCCCAAGAGATGCCTGACTGAATTAAGAGAACAGATGCCAAAAACCAGACTCTATTGGCCTGCTCCCATGGAGCCTGGTGCTGACTCACAACAGTATACAGTATGTTTGCCTGAGTGAGTGTATACTATAGTGTACAGATTGGCACCCAGTGGGCATGACAGAAAATGTAAAAAATAGATGTAGTGATCTTAGTAGATTGTAGATATGAAACTGACTGTAAAGCAAACCAGTGATGAATAAACAGCACGTCTGCTCAGTTATCTTTCCTCTGGAAACTCATGTAGGAGAAGCATCTACCTCCAACAAGCAATGATAACATTTGAACTGTAAATTGTATGAATCTTTAAGGTATACTTGAATTTTAAAAATGATCGTTCTTTTAAAAAAATATTTGGTTGTTTCTCAGTTGGCATTACTTATTATTTTGTGATTCCAGATTATTGTGACAGTTTATCTATGTCACATTGATCTTCTTCTGTTATGATCTAATCCTGTTATTAATATAATTTTTAAGCACAAGGGAACACCATCCTTTACTATTTTCTGTCTCCAGACTACCTTGGTTTTGAAAACATTGGTAATGTAATGTTTAACATTGTTTTCAAGGCAGAAAATTGAATAAACTCTTTTCATATTTAATCAAAGTGTAGTAACTAGGGGTGGGAGGCACCTCAAAATTCAATTTGATTCGGTTTCAGGGGAATAATTTATGCGTGACTACTTCCTACTTTTAAAACACATCTTATCTGTATTGATTCATAATTAAAATTAACATTTGAATTACTTTTATTAGTTTCCATTAACATGACAGCAGCAACATGGTGTTGCAGTGGTTAGCATGGTCACCTCACAGCAAGACGGTTCCTGATTCAAACCGAGGGTGGGGGGTTCGAAGCTAGGGTGCAGGTTGCATGTTCTTGTCGTGTCAGTATGGGTTTTCTCTGGGTGCTCCGGCTTCCTCCCACAGTCCAAAAACATGCAGGTTAATTGGTGACTCTAAATTGGTCGTAGGTATAAATGTGAGCATGAATGGTTGTCTGTCTCTGTGTGTCAGCCCTGTGATAGTCTGGTGACCTGTCCAGGGTGTATCCTGCCTTTCACTCAGTATCAGGGGGGATGGATTTTTGACTTTTCTACACTGAGCCAAGAGAGAATTGCAATGCAAGAATCTATTTTTCCCCCACCCCTAATAGTACATTCTGTATCCTTACTTTTTATTTGAAACTATACATTTTAGTTGACAGTCTTGCAATGTACAATGCGTGTACAGGTGGGAAGTAGTGTCTTGCTCCAGGGCTCTTGGGGTACAGGACAGGTGGTTGTTGAACCTTTGACACCCCACGGCTCTACCATCAGACCACCAGACCAGCTCATTACTTTAGTTCCTGCCTGCCTGGAGAGTCTGTCCTAAGATAAGTGAATCACTCAAAAATACAGTGCCAGAAACTGACATCTCCAAATGCTTCTCTGTCCCAGGTCGCTGTCATATATCTACATTCAGCTCTTGTCCTCTGAAATGTCCTGAATCTGAACTGGCTGCTGGAAGCCAGGAGTATGGATAGCAAGTTGACAGGCGTGGTGATGCTTTTAGCTGAATATGCAGAGTCCCGGGCTATAACCGGCTTGTTTCTCTCCATGTCAGCTCTTTTCCTGAGTTGACCTCTCTCCTCTCTTTTCTCCCGCTGTGGGGCAGAACAAGGGTGGTACCACGGCTGCCAACACAGACAGACAGCATTTCCCTCTCAAGGGCACATAAACAGATACTGTGTTGTTGGATCAGATCCAGCCCTGCCTTGCTCAAGGGCACAGAGCAGCTGTCTCTCAACTTTGAGTTTACACATAATGTAGAGAATAATCCATAACACCCCGGCAGCAGCAGAAAAGTGGAACAGGAACATGGATACTGTCTTCCTCTGATTTCAAATTGTACCTTTGCCGAACCTTTAAAACGTCATGCCTTGCCTATTGGCATAAGGGAAGCAGAAACTAAGCCTGTTTAGTCTTGCCCAGGGGAATAGGGATATGCCACAGAGATAGTCACACTTACCCAAGGGCACAGGATCAAAGCACAAAAACCAGACACTGCCTAATGTGCAAACACATCATTTCAGCTTCTACAGTTCACTAATCTACCCCTTCTCTGGTGACAGTGTTAGTCAGCTATTGCAATTTTATCCACTGAATGCATTCAGCACAGCAGCTCTGGATTTAAAGGAATCTTTATTGGGGAATTGTTTACATAACCTCAGATAAAACCTTCAGTTGCAGAAGAAGTATTCAGATCCTGTAGTTATTTAAAAGCACAGAAACAACCATGCAAAAATGTAGTCAACTAATTGATTAAATGTTACTACCATCGAAAGTCTGCACCAAAAGTACCAGGAGTGTGTTTAAACATCAGGGAGACTACTTGTTAGGAACATCCTTGGTAAAAAAAATGATTCATTATAAAAAAGAGTCAAATAGTTGCATATCAGTATTTCTATTCAGTACAGAAATACAACCCCCTGCAAACTCTAAATGACTAGCCTTACATTAGTGGCATGTGGAAAAATCAATGGTGTTGAATACTGTCTAAGTACATCTGTGAAAGTACATCTGGAATATTAAAGGAGATCTATCCATTTTCTGCAGCAGATGGACCTCTTTGGATGGGGTTCAGTCGCATTACAGATCAGTCAAAGTGCTGCTGCAGAGCACAAGCAGAGATCAATGATCTTTCAACTCCACACTGTGATTTACCTACAGTGATAGTGTTTGTAAATTCCCGCTGCGAAAGTATGATGAATTATTAGGATATAGTTCTTATTCTTATCAGAGGTGTGGACTCGTCACATGACTTGGACTTGAGTCAGACTGGAGTTAAAAATTTGATGACTGTAGATTCGACTTGAGAAAAATAAAGACTTGCAACTTAGCCCTGACTTGAAGACCAATGACTGCACTTGGACTTGAGCCTTTTGACTTGAAAATACTTGATACATTCTCCCAAGCTCAAAGATTTAAAAGAATGTCATTTAAAAAGTGTGCAATGAATCAATGAATTTCACTTAATTTCTTGAATCAGCTATCACTAATACTATCCATTCCCAGCAAGTCAACACTTCCTGGTTCATTCGTGTACATAAACTACGCTATGGTCAACAAACACTCATTGCAGTATGCAAAATGTGCGGGTAAAAAATTACAGGTGCAACATCCTCCTACAAACTTCTTTTAACAAGTAAAACTCAAGCTTTAGGACTAGGGACTTTACTTGGGACTTGTCGATCTTGACTGTGGATTTGACTTAGGACTTGAGTGCAGAGAATTACTTGTGACTTGCAAAACAATGACTTGGTCCCACCTCTGTTTCTTGTATTCTTTAAGCCATTAAAATATCTCTTATAGTGATGTACAAGTATTTTTTACAAAATTATATTGAATAATAAAATAATAATTTTTAGTGTGTATTCAATACAGTTTGCATTATCTCTATACGCTCATTAGCACCTCTCCTGCTGTACCCCAAACAGTGCATTTTCCCTGCAGTTCCAAGCAGACAGACAATAAGCGGCACATAAGAGAGTGTGTAGACTTCCCTTACCTGTCATGACTATTTCATGACTCTCTCTGGTAGTTTGAATTTTAATAGCTGTCCCTATTGTGTCCGGAGCTTATCTGAGCCCCTGGGCGAAACCAGAGACTGACACCCAGATGGGAGACAGCAGATAGACCACTGTCACTCTCCCTTTCAGCCTCTTGGCCCTGCATGCTCTCCCTTTCCACTCCCAAGGGATGGGGGGGGTTGCTTATTTGGGTGAGTGTGCATCCACAGTGTTTGTGTGTGGTGTGTGCGAAAATACAACAGCTCCTAATCGGCATGGTTGGCTAAGCCACTGAGCCAAAACTGCTGTGTTAGGGGATGTGGAATAGCATTATTCAAATCTAGATATTTTTTTCATGCAATACAATAAAAAACCATTACCCTCCACTAAATTCACTGGGAAATTATTTAATGTGAACCATTAACTAGTGATTCAGATTCAGTAAATGGGAAATTACAGTAATTCTTAAGCTCCAAATCTTTGTATTTAAGCTGACAAAATGTTCCTGTATCCCTGCTGCAGTCATGCCTACAGCAGTCCCTATATAAATATACTAACAGTCACACATGAGACGAGTAGGGAACAGGCGTGTTTACATGAATGTGAAAAAGAGAAAGTGAGAGACGGGCAAATGAAAAAAAGGAAAGGCTGTGTTGTTACAGCTACTGGATAGCTACAGCTCTTATTATTCATCGCAGTGTCTATAAGGTAAATAAGAATTCTATACTAGTGACATTTCATCAAGAGATAAGATCAGCCTTTATTAATCCCCAGAGAGGAAATTCACGTGCACAAGAACAGAAATATGTACAGATGATAATAATAAATAGAGAAAATAATACAAAGTGTATAAAATAAGAACAATATGCAGACCAATGAATCACATTCATTTGACAATTATCTGAATAACATATATGGATAGATGACTGAAAGAGTGGTGATGGACGTGTGGAAGGAAGAATAGAGGGATGTAGGTAGATTGATTGATTGAATGAATGGTTGAACAGTCTGGAATTACAGGATGGAGTTACTGACCCCATTACACTTTGCCCTTATCACTAAGCAGTCGTGTCTAAACACGCTCGCACACTCTCACTATCTCTTTCTCTGCCGCGCACACACATACACACACACACACCTCCCCACACAGAGGCTGTAAACAGATGTCTCATTAATGTTGTGTCCACATCTAGGGCAGTCGGGCCAGCTAACATTACAGTGTTTGAGGCTCAGATGGTGGAACAGATCCACTAAATGACTAATAAACTCAGTAAGAGACTCATATTTGTTCTATCGTTTTTCACTTTGATCACTTGCAGTAGGTTGAATAAGCACATTTGTACTGTAGGTGCTTTTAACTCTCATCACTGTCTATGACTTCGGTCCCACACAGCAGACTGCATGGCTTTATTACAGCACGAGCTCAGCGTTAACTCGATTCTGACACAGTTTTGTTCTACCTAAGAAAGCTTTCTGTTTCGCCACATTTTACTCCTCTGTGTCTCACACATTGAATTTCTTTACACCGATGTCCTGCACCCCACAGATTGTCACGTGGAGTCAGTGTTGCCAGATGGGATGTTAAACCATGGTACCAGAGGCTAAAAATATCATATTTTGAAGAAAATGATCATACACGAGTCATCACCATGAGAACAGTGTAAATGTTTAAAGGATAACTTCAGCATTTTTCAACCTGGACGCTATTTTCCTCCGTGTATATGTGTCTAAGAGACTGAGATGAACAACAATTTTTTTTTAAGGACAACAGCCGGCAACAGCATAACGAGTTGTTATTATCAGTGCCGAATCAGTTGATATTTGCCCCTATTTATCGTTTATTGATTGTTTTTGCCGTTATCCTGCCATGCTTTCATGTGTAACGTTATGCGACGTCAACATAATAGCATTAGCCTATCTCCACTCATCTGCATCAGGTATCTTCACTCTTAAAACAGCTAAAAAATAGCTCTGGATTACCTCTCCCCTTTCACTGGTAGTCATCCCGATCAAAATGGTCACTGCACATGTGCATGCACATTGTATGGACAGGAATGTTGGGATCCGTTTAGAGAAAAACTAGCCAAAACCTCAGTGTGTCTATATCTAACACAGGTAGTCTATGAAAGCTGCTTGAAGTGTAGCTCCTCATTTTGTCGGCACAGTGCGCAAATGCGTAAAAACGATCCAACAACAAAGGCGTTCCTCCTCTGTGGTTGTAGGGTCACAGCACTCACACAAACACCATCAGTCTCTTGAGCTTCACAGCCTTGCAGCAGCTGGTTCACCCTCCGCTGCCTGTTGCCCCTCTCTGTCTGTCTCCCTACACATCTGCTCCTCATACTTATACTGCAGCTCAGATAAATACGGGCAGCAATAAAATTCCAAAGCCTTGTCTATATTGTTGAAGTCAGTGAAATATACATACATGGTGTCTGAAATCTTTTAGATAAAGCTAAACTACGTTTTCTGTCCTCCAACACAACAAACTATTTCCTGCGACTGCTCCACTTAATGAGACAATAAAAACAGACCAGATCAAGTGAAAGGTAAAGAGACACTTAAGACACTTAAAATTACAACTTAAGTAGCTCTGTAGCAAAAATAACCGCTTCAGTCGACCTACAGTCAATTGTCCCGTATGTGTGGCTGCCTGGCTGCTGCTGTCTAGCTCAGTAATGGACCAGTTTCTGAAATTGTTTTTTACATAAGTCACCTAGACACATATACATGGGAAATTACGGTGCAGGTTGAAAAATGCCAAAATTATCCTTTAATTTTATATAACACGTATTTGAATGGCTTTTTAACATGCCTACAAATCTACCCACATTTTTATACCTCCACGAAGACGACAGCTGTGGCTGGAGGTATTAGACTTTTGGGTTCTCCATCCCATTCTCGTGACCATGATGTCTCAAGAACATCTTGAGAGAATTTCTTCAAATTTGGCACAAACATCAACTTGGACTTGAAGATGAACCATTTAGATTTTTGTGGTCAAAGGTCAAGGTCTCATTGACCTAATAAAACGTGTTTTTAGCCATAAGTTAGAATTCATATACTCATTATGAAAAATGTTCACACAAATGTTTAGTGTTGGAATAAGATGATGAAGTGATGACATTTTTGATCCAGTAGGTCAGACGTCAACTTCACTGTGACATCATAATGTTCCACCAAAACACTTTTCTGTCCATTATTCAATGTCATAACTCAGGAATAGAAGGGGAGACATTTAGTCAGATGCTTAATCTTGAAACTGTAGTGAATGTATAGATCTTCTGTGCTGCTGGAGGGTAGATGTGTGTGAATATGTAGCTGCTGTGCAGCAGCATACATATTTGAAGCATTGTCAACTGTCATGGCTACATATGAGTAAAGACAGACATGGACGTAAACGGTAACTGCAACTCGACTGTCTCGTGGAGGCATACAACTGTGAGGTGGTAATGCTTGTTTTTAAGCAAGCCCACATAGCTATGATGAATGGAAGCAAGTACGAGTCCATAAGTCCATCAGTCTGACAATTTCTATTGTAGCCTACTATTACAAAATTAAACTGCAAGACAGCACGACTGGAAGCCTGCTCATATTCTGCATGAAAACAGTGAAGGTCATTAGTTAAACTAATTAACGAAGTAACTGGGCTTACTGGTGCATTCAAAACAACTCAACTTGAACACAGCGTACCCTAGTTAGAAAGTTCAAGCTCCAAAACGACAGCCGTGCTCACAAGTCACGTTCATCATTGCCTGCACCAAACGTGAAAAGAAAGATGTAGGATTCATATTTTGTTTTCCAGATCACATTGGGAAATAAATTGAAATTAGACAGCACAGACTAAATGGTCAAATTATGGTACAATATGGCACTATTTGGGGTTATTGATTGTACACCGCACAGAGGGCAAAATAATCGTACCCATAATCGTAACCCAGCTTGAGGAGAAATTGGGAGTGCATTCTTGTATGCAATGAATCATCCCATCGATTCAAATATGACACAGTCGCAATCTTTATATGATTAACTGTGCAGGCCCGATGCACATACACATTATTTTTTAAACTGTGGGTCGGTCACATGCACCAGGGATCCATATTATGAACCGGGGCTCACTCATGCACAGAATTTTCACCCAATAGTAACTTTTTCATGAATTTTGATAAGGACCATATGCACCGAAGCCTTCATCCTACATTAGTCACTGTCAACTTGTTCCTGTTTTTTCCCCTCCGTGCTGCTCTTGACTTGCTACTTGCCAGGCTTCCAAAATATAAGAGGTGTAAATTAAACCTTTGGGTATTCAAATCCTGTGATATGAGCAGCATACACCAACCAGATCAACAGTATGGGTTTTTGTTGCTTGTTTTTCTTGCATAACATTACATAATGAGCTTTTTTTCACAACATTATAAAATAAATAAAAAAAAGTGCAAGAATTATCGTCATAGAAACAAAAGAGCATGTGTACTTTGGGTCAGAACATAATAGCTTATAAAATTAATGTGGGATGCATTATTCAGTCTTTTAGACCTGACGATTTATACAAGCTCTTCATCATCCAGCTGTCTGTACAAGACCCCCCGCAACATTTATGCCCATACATACAGTAGGAACACTAAGTAATGATCAGTTATCCTGTGGAATAAGTGGTGTGTGTGTTTGTGTGTGTATGTGTGTGTGAGAGAGAGAAAGAGAGCTGTGAGCTGTGTTCTCTCACTCCACTCTGCCATCTCTCGCATGAGTCAGACTCATAGAGCACAGTGCGTGACAGCAAAACTCACCCACTTGTACAGCTGCCCCCACAGACTCACACAAATACACACACACTCACACACAATTGCATATTTTATTTTCGGCAGTGCAACATACATTTAATTTGGGATGTTGGGAGACCGCTGAAATCAGCACTGGCATTTCAGCCTTTTTATAGAAAACATAGTTGTTTGGCATCAGAGAATAATTTCAGACACAGTGGCTTCTTTGTTGCAATAATTAAATACCTGAAATACAAAGACCAAAAGGTGTTTTAAGTGGTCAGCTTGTAGCATTGTCAAACTCATAATACATTATAATCTTTGTAGACATTTGCCACATCTAAAGGTTTGGCTGCTAGCACCTGTTGTAAAGCTTGTGTATTAACACATAATCTTATTCAAATGTTATAAATGTCTTTAGATTTTCTCGACAGCTGTTCATCTGATCGACTTCATGCTTGGCAGGTGTATTGCTGAGGACCCAAGGAAGTGCATTGTCGTGTGCGAGCTCTTGAGATCTACGGGACATATTTATGAGTAGTCATGTACACACTGTTACACTCTTACTAAGAGGGGACCCTTATAATTTGTTACACCGACACAAGGCATGCTGGGTACAGCTTGCTCTCCGGTGCTCGCTACAGTATTCAAGAACAGATGAAGAAAGAGATGTAACATTGTTAAAAACTCAAACATTTCAAGCATCAGCGATACAACTTTCGAAATTAAGACTGTTGTTCTCAGATATAGCCTGGTCCCAAATAGCTAGCTGTTAAGCATTGTTTGCATCAGAGAGATGTGGTGAGACAATATTGTTTCAGAATGTTGCAGGGAAAAGTTGCAGTGGTGTCAACTGGCCCGTTTTAGCCCAACGTACACTGGTTGATGGTGTTGCCTATGACACAGCTTGTCAACTTGCGAGTGGCTGGTCTCAACATACGGCATGTCACCTGTTTCAACAGCCAGTCAGCTTTGACAAGTCAGTTATGAACTGTCAGCAGATGGCGTGTTTGCTTGCTGTGGCATTCTCTGACTACAGCACTCCATCTCCGCCAAGCCCAAGCCTGTCTCATTTACATCACCGTTGCCGTTGACATGTCAGTCTCTTGTCTTTATGATGTGTTGTGCAATTGCCACAAACCTACACAAGAAAACAAAGACGACGTTTAGGCCTAAAAAGCCAAAAGCACAGACAGTCATTGATATGGAGAAGATACACCGTCTCGTCTTGTTTCATTGGCGTAAACTGGCAGATTTCAGAAGACATGCATACAAGACTTGCATTGCAAGTAGTTGCAAGTTTCAACACATCTCATAGCAAATCATTGGTCTGAACTGGGCTTTAGTATATGATGTGTATATTGTAGCATTACAAGTGGACCACAGGAAACACAGCACTGAGTGTTAAGGTGTTTGGATCAGCAGTTCTCGAGAAAGCTACACACAGCAATCCTTGAGGCCGTGTAGTCGGCCCAGTCCGAACTAGCACATTTGGATCTGGACCAGTAACTTGCTTGAGTCTCCGCTGGTTGCCTGGCAACTGGTCCCTATCAAGAAATAGAAACGTAAAGAAGCGTTTTTCCCAAAATGTCAGCCTGCTCTTTTAAGTAATTTTTCAGTGACAGCAGATACCGTGTCCAGCGCTCCTCTGAGCTCCTCTGTTACCTGATAAACATGAAAATCTGCCACTGATCCTATTCCTGCAGTTTGTATCTCTTAGGTGTAGCACAGCACATCTGCAGGATGAAACTGAACATTTTGTCCGCACAAGCAGAATCATACCAAAATAGGTTGCAGTATAGTCTCACACACATACATGAACACACACACACACACATATAGTACACACGTTATAGGAAAGACATGGTGTCAGAAATTGCTCAGTGTCACTTTCCAGTCCATTACCTTTGAGATGCGGCTGTCCGCAGGGGAATGAACGATAGATATGTGTGTTGGTGTGACCCTGTGACTCCGCTCGAAATGAGAGAATGCATTTTCTCAGCTGTTTGTTTACATACAGTACAGTATATCTGCTCGCCCGTTTTGCTGCACTGAAGACATGTCACATCAACTCGTCCTCTCAGACAGAGCCTGCCTCCTGCAGTGCCCTCTTGCACTCTCAGTCCTGATAGGGTGTGGAGAGTGGAGGGAATAAGAGCACACGAAACCACATTGTAAGCTAAGCAGAGATCTATCGTCAAAGCTAAGAACACACCAAAGAAGACACAGTGCTAAAACAAAACTTCTTGAAACAAGAGAATTCCACACAAGACACCCATTTCATGCTGTTTTAAATGCTGCACTAACATCAAACCCCCGATGTTTCCCCCCAAAACTTGTTTAAGTGAGAAAAAAAAGACTTCCTTTCTTTAATGCCGTCCTCATTTAACAGTGGGTGGACATGCTGTGATGCAGGGTGTGGCTCCCCTCACAGGAATCATTTGTTCAATTTAGTAATATTACCCACTATCTTCTTAAACTAAAGAAACTGATTAGAAGAAACGTGTCTAAACCTAATCTTTGATCCAGTGCCTTGAATTTTCTTCAGACATTGACCCCATTTGATTGAAGTTAAATGTCAAGGACATACGTGTGTTCATTCACATGTGTACAGTACATTTGTATACTATCTGGCTTGCTTTAGATACTGTATGGGGTAAATCCTACTTCATACACTTTGATGTAAGCAGATGTAATTGGGGAGTGTCACGTGTGACACATTAGCACAGATTTACACCTTATCAGTTTACAAGATTGCGCATAAATCAGGAACTTCTATCCTCTTTCTCAGGCGCCCTCACATTATTTTTGCTATGCTCTTTATTGGTTAGAATTTCGGTTGTGAAGCTTTGTTTTTCTATTTCTGAAAAGCCCTGAAAGTAAAGAGTTTATACTATGGAAATGGATCAC
>JAPZEB010000012.1:14682177-14696196 GCA_029783705.1 Chaetodon striatus
TCTCTCTCTCTCTCTCGCTCTCTCTCTCTCTCTCTCTCTCTCTCTGTGTATTGTTCACTGCTTCCCTCTAAGTGTGTGATCTTGCATGTGCTTTCCGAATTTTCCTCCTATGCATGCTGTCTCTTGTTTGCGTGTACTCTACTTGTATGTGGTTTGTGTGTGTGTGTGTTTGCTGTGTACTCTTCCCCCCACTGTCAGTGTTCAGTGTAATGCTATATCTACTGTATGTCCTGATATCTCATTTTATACCCCGACAATGTGACTCGTATTTTTGATAATGTGTGTGCAATTACCTGTGCTCATAGTGTGAGTATGTCATTCAGAGCAATATTCAAAAACAGAAAATTCAGCAGAAGTGTGCAGTTTTTTTTCATGTTCAGCATAATTACAATGATGTCAAAATACTTTAGTTTCAGAAAGGCCCGTTAAGCATTTTTAATAACCTGATTATTTCCTAATGCAATAAAATAACGTCTATTAAACCTAATTTCCCTCCACTTAATTCCAGAAAATCTGCACACTACAGTATTTGTGTGTTGCCTCTTGCCAGTAGCTGTAGCCTCTGCTTACATTACATCACTTTCTATGTGACTGTCACAGAGACGTTGTATTAAAAGTCATTTTCCTGTCTCCCTGTTTGTGGTTTTTGGTTCTCACTGTGTGTGCTGTCTCTGTGGTGATAATTTGTTGACTTGTCTGCCTTGGTTATTTTTGTTGTTATTGTCTTGTATGTCTCCATCATAGGTAAAATGCAAGATGGCAATATGGAGAGCAACCAGATTAAAGGTAACCAAACCATATCTTTCACTCTTTCTCCTCCCCTGCCTTCTCTCTTCCTCCTCCTCCTCCTCCTCCTCCTCCTCCTCTTCTTCCTCCTCCTTCTTCCCTCTATTCCTCTTCTCATCAATTCCTTCTATGGTGTGTGGCGTAAGCTCTGGGTCAAACACAGGTGGAAAATCCTACATTGCTTTATGTATTTCAGGCTTCATATATTCTACTCTTAATACCTCACTGTCTCAAGTTAGATTCAAAGGGACTTTGACAAAGTTCACCACTGACTCAGTAAATCCCAGAGGATGTCAGTGTTTGACCCAGGTTTTACCTGCAGTCATATTAGGGTAGAAAATCTCTCCTCTTCACTCTGTCTGTCACTGATGTGTTGTCCCTGGTCTGTTGTTCTGTTGTTGTTCTTGTTGTGTTGTTGATTCGTCTTGTTCTCTACAAGAGAACAGAAACCTGTCCCTCGACCACTGTATTTGCCTCACTCAGGCAGCTCCTTTCCACCAAAAACACCCCCAGCTGTCCTCTTAGTATTCTCCTCAAGTTACATACCATACCCTGGATTCCTCTTCCCACTGTTTGGTGAACTTTTCCCCACACAATATGACAGAGGTTGTCTATGATTAGCAGGGATGGATGGTGTCCTTCAGGGGTGTGGCTATAGTAATGCTTATCTTTATAATTGTTAATCTGTGATTTTAATCTGTGAAAAATAATGAAAAATGTTCATCCCAGGTAACCAAAAAGTTGCCAACGAATATGTCAAAGTGTCTGACAAACCTGAAAATGATTAAATTCTCCATGATATAACAAAGAAGAAGCATATGTACATTTCAGAAGCTATTGTCAACATTTTGGGGGGGGATAAATATGTCTGTAACTAAAGATACATTCTCTTCAAATCAACTTATTAATTAATTGCCCAGTGCTTTACTCCCAGGCACTTGTCACTTGTCATCTGAAACTTCAAACTTGGAAATTGTTGGCCTTCTCACCACTCCTTATTTAGTTTATTTAACACCAACAAGTCTATCTACTAAGTCTAACCATTCTTGTCATGTCAAAATATTTCCTCTCTTAAAACAAAAGCATATTGAGAATAACAGACACAAGCTAAGAAACTCAAAGTGTCCCCAAAGCAACAGTGTGAAAGGGTAAATGAAGCCTCTTAATTACACCTTGGTGAGATGATTACAGTCTATATCAGTGTTGCTGGAATAAAGAATAATGTGCAGCTTTCAGAAGATGAACCTTTGTCCTGAGCTTGTATTAACATCAAGTCTTTAATCTTGCTTTTCTGCAGCGTACAGTTAGATACAGACAGTGTCTGTCTTGTGTCATGTGGGTGGAAAACAAAGTGCACAACCCGGAGAGACATATGACAAATGTTCAACGTTAAAAGGTTTTTCATGTGCATCAAACACATGCCTCATTGTGATTGGAAAACTGGGCTGAAATGAGTCTTGTAATGGGCTACATTAACGGAGAAGCGCTGTACTGTATGTGTGTGTGAGGGAAGGAGAGATGGAGACAGAGTGAGGTAATTGAGGATTGGTTGTACAGCCTGGACATTTTTTTTCTTTACAGAAAATAGGGAATCTTGTTTTTCCACACTGTAAAATAGATCATACAGTATAAAGTAGATAGAATATTGATTGATCTCAGAGTGGGAAAATTATTTCATATATGTAACATAGATTGATCACGGTGTATTTTAACATAAGATATTTAACAAGTGTTTGAATTTTGTGTAAGAAAAGGGCAGTAATTTCAAAAACATGTACAGTTACAGTCTGCAGCATACAGAGATTGTGTTTTGCGTGTGTCAGCCTCCTTCCTGAGATGTTTCGTTTCAGTAAAATGTATGATTACGCTCATGTACAAGCTTGTAATAACTATAAGAGATAAGCTTTCAGCAATGGGGAGTTATTAATTTACTTTCACTTGACAATTTCTAATGCACTTCTGTGATCATGTTGTTGCCACAAAAGTCGCTTTCTTCACCTTAGATCTCTGCACTGTCTTACAGTATGATTTAAAATTGATTTTAAATCATGGCTGCTATTTATACATCTATACATCACGGTCTACACTGTACATCACTCAGTGGATCAAGGCCAAAATACATTTTTGTCTTGCTTGTAGAATTTTAATTCTCTACACACTAAAATCTTTTGAAACTTCTCTGCAGTGTGTTAAGACTACACCAACAACACAGCTGAATACTGATGGCTTGAGACTCTATTTTGGACTGAAAACCGACACATATTGTACTGTAATTTATTTAAATTTGGATCTTTATTGTTTTGAAAAATGCTTTTTCATTTTATCCCTTGTTGAATTTTTAAGTTTTTTTTTTTCTTTTCTGATTCCTTGTGTTTTGTTGATTTTTAATATGAGATACAGTGAGTTCTCCTGTGTGTGACATACGCTACACTTCATATAAGGATTCCTTTTACTCACTTTCTGCAAATGCTTAGTAGGCCTCTAAATAATCTGTGAACAAGGATTGGACCTTGCATGTAGGAAATATGTAAATTTCCTACATGCAAGTGTAAATATTTGTTTGTGATGGAAAAAATAGAATGAATAATGAGAAAAGGTGTTTCTCTTATGACAGCAAAAGAAGTACCTACAGTATCATGAATTTTTTAGTTGTCATATTCTCTACAGAAACACAGTTCACAATGTCTTTGATTTAACTTTGAAGACAATGCAGGGACAAACATAAACAGTCCGTGTTATGGTATGTGAAAGCTTTATACATGCCAATTAGTTCCCATCCTGTCATGGGACGTCATATGATCTTGTCTTGGTTTTAAATTTATATTGTTTGTCCTGGAGCTATTGTGACACCTGGCTGTTGAAGCCTGGCTCCCTGTTCCTCTTCGCTCCTGTGGTCTAATCTACATTTCTGACGCTGCTGCTGTCTGTTTTTTTTTGTGGTGTTTACAGTAAAGAAGCAGGATGGAGCAGCTGCCATGGAGATGCAGCCTCTGAAGAGTGCTGAAGGTGGAGAGTCCGACGAGAAAGAGAAGAAGAAGGTGTCCGTTTCGAAGAAAGAGAAGTCTGTGCTCCAAGGGAAGCTGACCAAACTGGCTGTCCAGATTGGCAAAGCAGGTAAAGCAAACTGCACACGGACGAGTCCATCACTCAGTCAGGCAGTTAAAATCAGGGACAACAAGGCACTGAACCATCATCCTGTCCGTCACAGCAAGACGCTGCACTGATAAGACACTTCTCGGTCGCTTAAAGCAATCAAAGCTGTTCAGAAGAATGCCAAAGTGTCTGAATTATAGAACTGTAGACGAGCCTGTTCACTTTATTTTTCTAAATGACCTTTCTCTCTGGGGACCTGCTGAGTCATTATAGTGGGAACAGCTGAGACTGCATTATGCTTGTCATTGTGCTTGCTCACTTCTGCAATTTTAGAATCCATACCATAATCAAATGCTTGTAATACCATTTAAGGCAATTTATGGCACTAAGGATTTTATGTCTAAAAGACTTGCAGTGGGTCTGTAGCAGCAAGCATTTTTAGTAACAGATGCCCACATGCCATTTATGCCCACACTGTGGGTGTCCTCGCAGCAGCAACATAGTAGGATTACTGCTGAACAAATGATAGCCTTGAATGTTACATACCTAAAATACTGCAAAAAACACAGGGGTTTCTGGACCAGTCTGGGATTGGGATTCCTCAAAATATTCCTTCATAGATATTTAAGAAATAAAAAAAACTGACTGCCAGGGCTTTCTTTGAAGGGCTGTTTTTTTCCCTCAGTAAAAAGTTAATCATTTTTTGAGAATCCCTTATGGAAGTCGTCGGTTTTACAGTGTGCTGTTACATCAGACTGTTGGCGTGAGTGATGGAATGAGGACGTGGTGTCAGAACAATGAAATACTGTGGATGGATTAGCATACAAGCAGCACTGTAAAATCATATGGCCTTCCTGCGGGTCTGGCAGAAAAAGTTTGGACTTAATACACTTCAGGGCCTGTGACACTCTGGCATGCTGTTTTTTTAGCTTCTCTGCTCTCTATACTCTCAATAATAATCCACACCTGATATATATCTACCTGACACCAGGTGAGTCTTATTAGCTTTCAGAAAAGGAATAAAGACCTCAGATGTACTTGAAACATGACACTTGTATTGTTACTTGGCTTTACTTCACGTTTACACCGTGCATCTTAATACTTCAGCCTCTATTAAAGTCGAAAGTGCCATATGGTCTGCTGTGTATGGATGCACAAACAGAGTCAGGAGAGGTGCGACACAAATCTACCTGCCAACTTTGATGATAGCAACTGACTGCCTAGCATCTGTTGGAATTCACTTATTTTTATCCGTGACAAATTAAAACCAGTCCTCAGCATGTGATTTATTTTCCCAACCCAAGCTGGCATATTGTCACCAAGAATGATGAAGAAATGAAGAAAGAGTGATAAGCGGCGTTATGGTTAGGGTCCAATCTTGTCCCCTGGGAAAGGGAGTACACACCAACTTGCCAGCTTATTAGGTCCACCAAGCTAAAACTAATCCAGTCTAATACAACAATCCTGCAATGGAGCTGTGGTCAGGCCCAAAACACATCAACATCAGGTCTGACCCTACATGAACCAGCTTATTTTCTGTCAAGGTCCAGCCGAGCCTGAACCATGGCAGCAGTTTTGGATCCAAGCCCGATTAAAATCCCAAATTTCCTCTGTAAAAAATAAATATTAAAAACCTTTATTACAAGCTTAAATCAACTTAAGTCTTTTACATTGTGACTTGACAAACTTTTCACTGTTGTTCTTTATTCATCTTGAATTCGTCCCCCTGAATTATTATGGTTTTTACTTTTTTTCACAGAAAAACATTAACATTTCTTTCCACCAAAGTGTAACTAATAATGTGTTAAACATTGTCTTTAATTAATGTAGGCAATTTCAGTAGGCAATCCAAGCTAGCTAGCATGCACAAAAGCCTGACTCTGGCTCACATACATGTAAACATGACATATGTAACCATAACACATGTTAATTACAATCATGCTAGAAGAGTGAAAATGTGAAGATCAATTAAGGCAGCATGGTGGCTCAGTGGTTAGCACTGTTGCCTCACAGGAACAAGACTCTGAATTTTAATCCCTTTAGGACCATCTGGGACCTTTTAAAGGTTCTCCCCATGTTCCTCAATGTTTTTTTCTCGATTTTAATCCCATACCATAACACATGTATGTTACAGGAGGAATTAGGCCCCGATCAGACCGAGTGCATTTTAGCAGCCTGTGGAGGCTTTTTGTCACCTTTTTCAGTGAGAGCATTTGCATTGCTGAGCACCTCGAATTGTTCCACTCTATGTGCCTCGCCTTTTTGCAGAAGCACCCTGAACACCTTGAGTTGGAAAAAAACATCAAATCACAGCAGAAAAAAGCTTAACACATTGACATGTTTTCCCATTTTCCACTCAGATAATTTGAGAGCGAGGCCTCCATGGTGGCAGTGACAACAAGTGTTAGCATACAGGACACGGTTTGTGTTAAGCTAATGTTAGGTCACTTTTAATATCGCTCAAAGCAAGCTCCAAAACATATCTGAGCAAACTAATGTTTTTCCAACTATAATTAGGCCTGACGACTGACAACAGATTGTCAAACTGTCGTGACTCATCCTAAAAAAAGCCTTGAACCAACCATCATGGAGGCAAAACTCCTGGATCAGCTGGTTGTACTCCCTGTGATTTCTCCTCTGTATGAGGGTGTCATGTATTCACACAGATCTCCATTTCCCTGAACTTTAAGTACTATTTGGGAACAGCCAGAGCAAGTGCCCCCCGTCTGCTCATTTTTAATGCAGAATGTATGGTACAGTCCTGTGAGTTTACGTTGCAGTAAAATAATGGCTAAGCTAAGGATAGGTGATTTGGTGATTGCCTTGCAACAACAATAAAAAGACGCAGCAAGTTGTAATAAGCGCTCTGTCTGATCAGGGCAGGCTTTAACAAAAAGACTGTGTGGTGCACCTTACGTTAGTCAACGAATTTCCACACATGAATCACATAATATGTCCACTCAGACTCCTTTGACAGTCCGTTTTTTTAGCCACTGACCTTTTGTATCTTTTTTTTTTCCCAGGTCTGCTCATGTCAGCCGTCACAGTCATCATCCTGGTCCTGTACTTTGCCATTGACAACTTTGTGATGCAGAAGCGCCCTTGGATGCCAGAGTGCACTCCCATCTACGTCCAGTACTTTGTCAAGTTCTTCATCATCGGTGTGACTGTGTTGGTGGTGGCCGTGCCGGAGGGGCTGCCTCTGGCTGTCACCATCTCCCTGGCCTATTCTGTCAAGGTAAGGAAGAACAGTGAAAGACATACAGTGTATACATCAAAGCACAGCTGTGCATCTGTTGTAAGGGCTGCGTATTTACACATCATACACTTTTAGTAGTGTGTTCATCTACGTATTGTAAGTCAATTCTCTAACCTTTACTACATTGTACCGTAAAATATGCAAAGCAGAGACACTTCTGTGCCCCATTTTCCCAAACGGATTAATTTTTTGTGCAGTTTTGTGAGAAACAAATTCTAATGAAGGCTGAGAAGCTTGTTTGTTTCTTTGACTGCTGCTGTGAAATAATCATTTTAACATACACTGTGGGCATCAGCATCCCTCTTTTTATATTGTGGCCATCATAGCCAGTGACGTTTATGCAGCAAATATGCATTGCAACATGTCATGATCATTGGTGTTATCTCCCACCAACAGAAAATGATGAAAGACAACAACCTGGTGCGTCACCTGGATGCATGTGAAACCATGGGCAATGCTACGGCCATCTGCTCTGACAAGACAGGCACGCTAACCACCAACCGCATGACAGCTGTGCAGTGTTACGTTGGAGATGTGCACTACAAAGAAATCCCAGATCCCGGAGCTCTGCCACCCAAATCACTGGACTTATTGGTCAATGCCATCTCCATCAACAGCGCCTATACCACCAAGATACTGGTAAGCCACCTCTAATGGTAGCTATCGTAGAAGTTACTTCAGAGACCTTTAACAGGAATGTCTAATTTAAAATATGTAACTCTTCCATTTTTACACTCTATATCATATCTGGAACTATCTATGAACTCTTGTCAAAAATATTTAAAGTATTATGTCACACTGAAGCCTGTTTAGTTAAGAGTTAAAGATGTTGAGTTAGCTGCATAGATTTCAGCTCCCTCTGTGTGAGCGGTGAAACCATATGATGACAGCGTCCCTGAAACAGTGAGACGGTTCTGCAGTGCTTTCTTCTTGGCGAAGCAGGCAGTCTGTGTCCTTGGCTGCTGCTTTAGATTCATCAGGCATTCACTCAACTTGTCACCTTGAGAACGGTTGTGTAATTTTGTCTTATCTGATATTCAGAGCATAGCAGACTGTAATTGAATCCAATCTGTCTAAGTGCTGGAGATCGTCTCTTGTTTACAGTGAATGCAGTGAGGAGAGATTCTCTCTAAGCCAATTAGACCTGTATGCAATAAGAAATAGATGCATAGATAGATATATAAATATTTAGGTGCACCGACTCACACGCTCAGACTGTCATGTTTTAATCACAGTATCTGAAACCTGTTTGCATTGATATTCCTTCAGGCCACAGATCAGAAACATTATTTCCATAATAAAGCATTTGGCGTAAATATCTCGAAAGCAAAGACTGCCAAGATCAGGATGTCTTGAGACTGTTAGAGCTACATGCCTCAGTAATAATTTTCCTGGCATGACCATGTATACTCACCTGCACACACACACCACACACACACACACACACACACACACACCATTTGTGCCTGTCTGTGTGTCACTATCCTTGTAAACCCCCTGTAGAGTCTATTCATTGATGGCTGACCAACTGACAAATGCCCTTATGGAACTTGCATGAGGAATGAGCTGAGCAGGCGGGACATCTGCGATAGAAGGATCCCACAGATTTCACTTCCTACCCCTCAAGGCACAATCACAGTCTTGGTGAAAACAGAGTGTTGGTCACTGGGTTTCTAAGATGGAGAGCTACATATTTGTGTCTACTCTAGTTTTAACACTGGTTCCTTTGAAGCACAGTAGATACACTTAAGCAATGCCGTTGCTGCAGGCTTGATGCCAGCTGGCGCAGTGTTTTTTTTAAATCTTTTTAATCTCACAGAGCGCCTATCTAAATCTATATAACAGCAACAAATTTAATTAAATACCACAATAATGTACATGGTGTATTTATTTCCATTTATCCCCACTTTTTCATGTGTTAAAAAAGCAGACCTCAGCATGTAATTGTATCCACAGAGAATGTTGCTGTTTAAACAAAGATTTGTTGTCAAAGGGGCCGTACATGCCGCATTTTTTTTCACTCTCAAATTCAATGTTTTCAATGTAGATGCAACGGCAGGCGCGCACCCCGAGATAAACTGAGTTCAACATTTAGACTGCAGCAGCGCGCACCGCATGTCATGTGACAAGGAACAACCAGTCACAGCTGACAGATATCTTTCCCTTCTTCCATAAATATCAGTCTGTGGTAAATGTGGAAAAGTTGATCATTTTGGTGCAGGGCTGTCAGAGCTTTACATCTGTCCCACAGACGATATGCCCAGATCAGCTCTGCACTCAAGATTTCAAGTAAATAGGCTTTGGTACAATGCTTGTCAAGGTTGCTTAGCAACCTCAGACACAAACTGCCGCCGTGCTCTTGAAAGCTGGCTCAAAAAAGGCACAAAACCAGCGCCCAGTGCCCGACCTTGCGTTTTCCAGGCGGTTAAAGATGTAACATGTGCAAGACAGGTCAGACCTAAACTCACACCTCACATGCTGCAGTTTCCATCTGCAGTCAGTATAAAAAATGGAGTCTGCTGATATACTCAGTGTATGTTAAGGCCTGTACATAGTAGAGTTGTTTTTGTTGTTTTTGTCACGAGTGATTTCACACATGAATACACGTGTATTTGAAAACACAAATATTACGCAGCGAAAAAAAATGGCCTAATCTTTTTTGAACATGCTTGATTTTTTTGAGTGTTTGCACCACAAATGAACTCATCGACTATTCATGTTATGCTTGATGGACATGATGTCACAGCATCATGACAGTGGTGAACCTGTTGCACTGTTGCACTTTTTCATTGCTGCTGGTATGAATAGCCTTGATGTAGGCGAGTACATTTCAGATTTTTTTGCTGTTTATTTGCCATGCCCCTGCTGTGCAAGGGTCTTTAAAGTGCCATCTTTTCTCCACTTGCCAAATACCAAATAACGACTCTGTATTGACCCAGACCTACAGCCTGGGTTTTAGTCAAGACCACTTAAGTCTGCTACGACACAAGTTAAATAGAGCAGTGTCTGGATGAGTCCAGACTGGGGGTTAAGTCCAAGTCAAGAGCGAGACTAAATGTTCTTGAGACCAGTGCTCTTTCAGTATCTGCATTATAACCTCAATTAGTCTGCACAGTCTTTCTGGATTTAGAAAAGTTTTCAATGTAAATTTACCAAAATGTAGCATTATGTGTTAACAGTGTGAATACAACTCGGAAAAAAATAACAAACTATGACAATAAGATATCTCTCCACACATTTGTGCATGTCTGGAATGATAATGCTGGGTTGTTGTGTGGCAAAGACAAACTAGGTAAAACTAGCATGAAACAGGACTTGGATACTGAATTTTTTTTGTCTCTAGTTTGGACCGACAAAAACAAAAGAGAAAAACCAACACAGTGCTGTAAAGACCTTATTAAAAAATCTTTTCCATTATCAGAAATCTGTGAGTGTCATCAAAAGCCACATGATTCACATAGTGATTTAGTTTTGTTGATGTTATGAGGTTGCCTCAGTTTCCATTTTCCCACAGCATTTCCTGAGGGGGACTTGCTACATTAACAAGATGTTATCCCTTTTGAAAAACCTGAAGGAATGCGTTGCAGCATTACATCAGACCATTGTACCTCCATAGCTGCTTAGCTCAACGGAATTATGCACCAGCAGAGTGCAGCTTAGACTTGGTGGATTAAATGGCACATTCAGTCTGTTTTATAATCTCTTCATTCATAAAAGAGGTTACCTCATGCTCCAAAGTAGAAGTTAAAGTTAGGGTAAACTTCTAATGAAATCAGCTGACGTACTTGTACTGTTGGTTACCTTCCATCCACAGTAATTACCGTCAGTATGACTGCACTGCAGCTTGCTAACCACTCAGCTACCCAACTGACGACACTGCATTTATTTACATACTATACATTCATATCTGTTCATCCATGCATGCATACATATAACCACAGCACATATGAATAAATATAGTATGGAACACAAAATCGAGCCCATAAATAGTAGAGAGTACAGTACATGTCAGTATGAATATATTTATTTACTGAGAGCTCTTAGTAGAATGACGGAGAGGAACAACGGGAGAGTACGTCGTAGGAGGACGTAATTAAGGAATGAAGTGAGCTCAGAAAGGAGGATGCAAAAGGGAAATTTCTGAGGAATATTTTGTACATCCCCCTCTCCCTTCCCTCAGCCGCCCCCACTCCCTCAGCACCACTCCAGCCCTGCAGTATGCTGGCTGGTGTGTTCTTATATAAGAGGCCAATCCTGTGGGATGCCAGGATGGCTATGGAAGTCTTTGATGGCCACCACACAAAGGCACAAAGGCAAAGAGGCAGGCTTTGATACCCGTATCAGTCCCCCTATACTCCCTCTCTGTCTTCATAATACAGCCAGTGGTATGGCTCTGCTTCTTCTGTCAGCACATACCGACTCTAAAGTGGAGAAGCCTCATCCCCAAGGGAGAAATTCACACACATTTACACAATGAATACAGTGTAAGCACGCTCATACTGTACATGCACATGCTCCTAGATACCGTATCCACGGGCACACGTACCCTCATTCATATATTCTGAAAAGGATGTGTGCACACATGCATGCAACTACGCACACCAGTTTGCCTTGAATGTGTCTTGCAGACAAGTCGAGCATGCTACAGAGCAATTTGTGAGTGGCATTCAGTGACGTCAGTATGCTGATGTTTTTTCAAAGGAACATGCGTCATCGCCAGTGGCGTGAGCCTCATGGCTAACAGTCGCCCTCTCAAATCCAGTCTTTTCTTTTTCTTTCAACTTTAACTTCAAATCCTTAGTTTTTTTCATTTTGTATGAGGCTTCTTTGTCTGTAAGAAAAACTGTTTGTGTAAAACCAGCAAAGTTCAGATGCCCACACATCTGTCATATCAGGCATACTCACGCTGTAGGTGGTATCCAGATCACAGGTGTATGTTCTTGCAGCACAGTTGCATGTGTTTAGCATGGCTGTGTTAGTGTCCTGGGAGCTCAGTCTCGTGTTGCTTCAACCACCTGCTCAGGTCATTATTCCGGTCAGGGACTAGAGAGGTAGATAATAAACACATACACACACCTATACACACACAGATGGCCTCACTTGTGAAGGCTAGGTGCTCAGGGAAAGGGGGAATAGTAGACCTGACAGAATGTATCTGAAGTTGAAATATTGATACTGTAATGGAAAAACAAGAATCTGTTCATGTTAAATTGGGGAAAAATCCTTTTGTTGCTCCACAATGAGCAATTTATTGTTTGTAATTAAAATAAACCGTCTCATTTTTGTTTAGTGCCGAGGTCCTGGTATAATTGGCTTTGGCTCACAGTGCTTTTGTCATCTGGACATTGCGTGCTTGTTTGCACAACATGGTGTAGAGATGAGAGTGTCTTGGATGTCTCTAGCTTGAAGCACCCAGTGTCCCAATGGAATAGTTTTGGACCCTGAGAAGGAGAAAGAGACAGAGAATCAGTGGAGAATGCAAAGACGGAGACATCTTCAGCAGAATTATGTCCTTCTCCCTTGTTCTCTCCCTTCTGTGTTCAGCACTTGCTTACAGACTTGACAGCGTTGCTGAGATGGCAGTGAAAGAGAAATCGTCATCACATTAGAATGACAATGCTTTGATGTTTCAGAGGCACAAAGCTTAATGGGCTCCTTGCGTTTCCCTCACGTGGCATGATAGATTTCTTGCTCTCAGTTACTGTGTCTCTATTCTTTTCTGGTTTAACTATTAATTAATACATAAAAGATTTATTGAGAGAATGGGAGGTCAGTAGTAATAAAGCTCATAATCTGTAACATATAGAAATATATAGACTTATATGTAATCGTAAAGTAATTTTTGTATTGTCTATAAAAGGCATCCGTGGTTTGTCTCACAGTAGCTGTTTAAACCTAAGAAATGGTGACCAGACCACTGACAATTAAGTTTTAAAATTACACAAACTCAGTAGATTTTTCTCATGTGAACCCCCATGTTGGGATGCCGTGGGAGTTTCCATTAAATGTAAATAACATAAAGAAGACCATCTGCTATAGATAATGCAAACAACGTCAAAACTCCCACGTTAATAAATGCCATGTGGCTGAGGTTGGAAACATGTGAACCATGGTGTGCAGCTTTGAAAGGAACTAAAGCCTCCTCACCACCTTTAACGTGACATGTTACCAAAAGAAGTGGACGTAGCTTCCAGGTCTGAAAAGTGAAGCCAATGAGGAAGAACTGCATTCTTTCTGAAGGCCAGCAGGGGGCGACTCCACTGGCTTCAAAAAGTAGTCTGATTTTTAGAGCTCTATAGCCCCTTTTACACTGCCAGATTTTCAGCGAATGTTGGGCCATTTTGCAGGCAAGCTGTGAGCGTTTAGACACACAGAACTGGATTGGTGAGTTGATCCGAGGTGCCCAATTTTCCACCACGCAGGGGTAAACATATTGGTGGATCCTTTTGATTTAAAAAGAACGCGGTGCCCTTCTGCCATGGAAGGGGCTGTTGATGACTTGTGGGAGGAGCTGTTGATGACGCCGCACGTGCGACCCACTGGCAGTGGACTTAAAAACAGGAAACAGTTGATAGCAGGGATGCGCAGCTAGTAGAAACAAGAGGGAAATGCAAACAATGTCAACACCAACCTGAAAGAAACGGTAAACATGAGAAACTCAGGAGACAAGGAATTGCGCGCCCTTTTTGCCCTCGCAAACGAAGAGGCCATTAACCGTCAAATGACGGGAACGATGAAGGACGGGCTAACTTATAAGAGAATCCACGAAGGACTGACCAGCTGCAGCTTCCCTCGAGCAAGGCGCAAGATATCACTATTCACGTCACATGCTGAGCTACACGTTTTGTTACTTGCTCATGCCCCACATTGCCTCGAAAAAG
>JAPZEB010000012.1:14713446-14729874 GCA_029783705.1 Chaetodon striatus
GTCTTTTCAAACAAAATGTGTGTGTGTGTGTGTGTGTGTCAAAGCAATAGAGAGAGTCATAGGCCTGTGTATATGTGCAAATGGATGTGAGTTGCTGTTACTGTATGTGTACACATTTGTTTGTGTGTGGGTTTGGAGAGCAGTGCTCGCCCACACTGACCTTTGTCAGGAAAAAGATGTGTTTCTGAATTAATACTGTGCTTTTGCTTGCTGGTTCTACCACAGATCAATCTCCATACAGTAACAACTCTCAGTTATTCTACTAGACTAACATCTGGAGGGAAAAGAGCTCAGATAAAATGCCTTGTTCTACATCTTGATAGATGGATAAAATGAAAGTTTAATGGAGCTAAACTGGCTTTGTATTTGTGTTTTGTCTGTTAAAGATAGTAGTATTGTTGGTACTGCTATGTTCTTAAAGTGGCTTTAATCAATGTTTTTATAGCAACAATGGATCAATGATCAAAGTGACAAACAGAATTAAGTTTACTCTTTTTTTTTTGTTCAACCGGCTTTCATACTGTAGCATTGTTTAAAACTGACTGGTGTTATCTACACAGAACCAACTGGCAGAATAACAGCATGGGCAACTAGCTGGTGAACATAGTGGAACATTTACCAGCTAAGAGCCAGATCTTTAACTCAGGAGTTAGTGGAGACCAAAACAGAGCTAAAAGGAGAGAGAATATTGGACTTACATTCATAAAGTGGTCAGTGGTCAGTTATTGCAGGGCTCGACAATAAGGATTGCCTGATTGCCCAGGGCAAGTAAACAATTCCGCTGCAGGCTAGTAAATCTAGCAGCTAAAGGATTAAATGCATTGCTTTCTCTGAAGCTGATGATGAAAGTAACTAAGGCGTGAGCCATCTCGCTTCCTTTTCACTCTCTGTTGAGAGTTGCACATGTGCAGTACTAATCAGGCACTTGCGAGAAAATGGCGCGGGTAATGACAAAGATCATGAGCTGAAGTGTAAATGAGCATTTCAATTATCCTGGAAACGGAGCTTGGTTGGGTGATGTTAGAGGATGTGGACGGAATAAAGATTAAACACGACAGTCAGCTCTATTCTTTTAGGTTGTTTGACAACTGCTATAATTAAAACAATTTGTATAGGAGCAGGTAAATTTCTGACCCACTTGCCCAACCCGGCAAGTGAAATATGAAATAAAACATTAACACTGAACCCTGTCTTACAGGGTTAAGTCATTTGAATGATCACTGTCTATATACATATTCTTACACATATTCCTGCTGCACCAAATCATTTTGTGCATGTGTTTATGTGTCACTCTTCAGGTGCCGGACGCTATCATGAAGTGTCAGCGTGCAGGTATCACAGTGCGTATGGTGACAGGAGACAACATAAACACAGCCAGGGCCATAGCCATCAAGTGTGGTATCATTCACCCTGGAGAGGACTTTCTCTGCATTGACGGCAAAGAGTTCAACAGGAGGATCCGCAATGAGAAAGGAGAGGTACAGTAACTGTTATCAGAGTTAGCAAGGGAGCAAGAGAAAAAAAGATACCTTTGTAAGTCTAAATCACAACGGCCTGTCCTTTGAAACATGTCTGTGTGTGTGTGTCCAGGTGGAGCAGGAGCGCATTGACAAGGTTTGGCCCAAACTCCGAGTCCTGGCCAGATCTTCCCCAACCGACAAACACACACTCGTCAAAGGTAAACTAGCTGCCTTATTTCATATTCATTACTGCTCATCAAATCGAAACCCGCCTTGTTTTAACCCGTCGTAGATGACTGAAATTACTAGGCTGGAGTAGGGCTGTATTGTCTTCCAGCTGCTGTGTACAATGTATGTGCACTGTGTGTTTGACAGGCATTATTGACAGCACTATGGCAGATCAGAGGCAGGTGGTGGCTGTGACAGGAGATGGGACCAATGATGGACCTGCACTAAAGAAAGCTGATGTCGGCTTCGCCATGGTGAGCAAACCCTTGTTTCTGTTTGTATCATTTTCTGCCCTGCTTGCTTTTTTTTAGGGATTGATCTCAGTCAACATCTGCAGATATCTTCTTCACCTCTGCAGTATTTAGGGTTTTTTTTCTCAGGCACTCTGCCTCTGGCAGTGTAGATTAGGAGCTCCCCCTAGTGGATTTTTGAGCTCACACAATTTCTCTGCAGTACATGCAACTTTTCAGAATACTGGAAACAATATTTGGTGCTCAGCTGTTATGCTGTTTCCTCTATTTCAGATCTCCTCACTAATTAAGTACTTTGGTTTGGCACTATTTCCTCCTCAGTCCAAAAACTTAAGGAGGTGGTTTCCAACCTTTTTTGTTATGACTCCATAGCCCTGTCAGATGAGCTCAAACACCCCTTCGTTGTCACCTCATATCTTGTTCTAAATGTGCTAATTTTAAGGGATTTTTTGGGCTAATATGTCAATAAATGTACCAAACATAAGCCTTACAACAATTTATGATCATATATGTGTGTGTTTTTTGTGTTTTTTTAACACAAATCATAATTTATATTTTTTCCAATTACCTGGACTACTGAACAGTCTGTCCACACACACCCTGGAAACTGCAGAAGTACTCCCTAACTCTAACCCCTGGGTGGGAATCACTGATGTAAGGTGTAAGCTGGTCAGCGTTCTCTTGCTCGCTAAAAACACAGATGTGTCGGTCAATGTGGTTGCTGCTTTTTATGAAGACCTCACCTGCACACTGTTCCCATGAACGTCCTGAACACAGCAGAACAAGAAGAAAATAAGATAAATACACCATCACACACTTCCAGTGGTGATTTTCTTTTACGTCTTTAAGGAAAATCCTGCATAGTATACCTTCAACATTCAGTTTCAATGTGACTGAGTTTCTTCTGCTTATATGTGTTTTTTCATCTACTCTGTTGGAAGGACATCACCGTAGTGACCACAGTCACAAACATGCCCTCACATGTGGCACAAGGTTGTCAGAATACAACTATTGTTTCTAAGGTGCTTCGCTCTGCCAGTCGTCCTGTAACTCACACAATACATCACATTATCAGGGAGCTGTCCTGCTCCTCCCATAGAAATATGGAGCCTCCTGTCATCAAACTAACAACACACACATTTACCCCTTAATTAGCCTGCATCATTTTCCATCGTCGGAGCAGATTAGAGTCCAGGCACAATTTTTTCCAGTGGCTGTAAAGTTGATTTAAACAGATTTCTTTAATTCTTTATGCGGTAGGTTGAGGAATGAACTCTAGTTTCTTTCTGACTGCATCTTTTCTGTTTTCCTTCAGGGAATTGCTGGTACAGATGTGGCCAAAGAGGCGTCAGATATCATTCTGACTGATGATAACTTCAGCAGCATTGTCAAGGCCGTCATGTGGGGTCGTAACGTCTACGACAGCATCTCCAAATTTCTTCAGTTCCAGCTTACTGTCAACGTCGTGGCTGTCATAGTGGCTTTCACCGGCGCCTGCATCACACAGGTCAGAGGCGTGTGTGTCTGTGTGTGTGTGGGCATGTGATGGGATTATATTAGCATTCTTGGAGTCCAATCTGTAATTTAAAAGCAGCTGAGTGCAAAAATATCTAGCGAAAGGAAAACAATAGAGGTAATGAAACAGGTGTGAGAAAAAGTTCATCAGTTACAATTGAAATACTGGTTATTAGTTTCTTATCACCCCTGGTTGTATTGACTTTACTGAATTTTAAATTTTAATATCTGTTGCATTTCTACAGGACTCCCCCCTGAAGGCCGTGCAGATGCTGTGGGTGAACCTGATCATGGATACTTTTGCATCTCTGGCCCTGGCGACAGAGCCTCCCACAGAGTCTCTGCTGAAGAGGAAGCCATACGGTCGTAACAAACCTCTCATCTCCAGCACCATGACAAAGAACATCCTCGGACACGGAGTCTATCAGCTCATCATCATCTTCACTCTGCTCTTCGTTGGTATGGACTGTAATTTTGCTCTGCGGTGTTTCAGGGTTTCTGCATCTTAATAATGTGACATAAATTAGAGTCAGTGACATCATACTTATTGTCTGTTCCTCCCCTTACAGGTGAGAAGATCTTTGACATAGACAGTGGTCGTGATGCACCTCTCCACTCTCCTCCATCTGAGCACTACACCATCATCTTCAACACCTTCGTCATGATGCAGCTCTTCAACGAGATAAATGCCCGCAAAATCCACGGAGAGAGGAACGTCTTCGATGGTATCTTCAGGAACCCCATCTTCTGCACGATTGTTTTTGGCACCTTTGCTGTTCAGGTAAGCAGATGCAGATCATTACATTTTATTCACTATTTATTTTTGGTTTGTTATGATCATAAATCAGTTAGATTGAACAAGTGAATGGTTTCTTGAATTCTTTGTTCTTTGCTTGGTGTAGATTGTGATTGTGCAGTTTGGAGGGAAGCCATTCAGCTGTCAACCCCTGGACCTGGAAAAGTGGATGTGGTGTGTTTTCCTCGGGCTGGGAGAGCTTGTCTGGGGACAGGTAACACACACAGTCTCATCTGTTTCTTTCAGTTTTCCCACTTTGCTTGTTTTCTTGCATTTATTCTGGTTGACCATGTTTTACTCTTCCTCTGTGTATCTCTACTGTACTGCGTGCTTGTCACCTTTCCTCCTGACCCAGTGCTCTTGTCTTTTCTGTGGGTTAGGTGATAGCCACCATACCCAACAGCAGGTTGCGTTTCCTGCGGAGGGCAGGCCAGTTAACTCAGAAAGATGAGTTACCAGAGGAGGACGTAAATGAGGACAACGAGGAGATTGACCACGCGGAGAGGGAGCTGAGGAGAGGACAGATCCTCTGGTTCAGAGGACTCAACCGCATTCAGACTCAGGTGAGGACCCAAGTTTAATCCCATTGTTGTGATTTGTTGTTTCATTTCAAAGAGCAATTTTGCTGGAGTGATTCTGCCTGAGAGACAGAATATATTGATATTTAGAATTCAGAGTAAAACAGGGTCACTCTTATCTCTCATATCATTACTTAAAGCTACTACAAGCAACTTTCATTGTGTGTCGATTTTGGCAGCCCCTGCGGACAAGCAGTAGTGTTTCCATGAGCACCACTGCCTCTCGTCATAAAGATCTTGATCGGGCTAGTGTGTACATTTGATTTGGAAGCAAGTGAAAGAAAGATGCAGTATATTTTTAACTATCTTTGTTTTTAAACCACTGTTTGCAGGATGTATAGCTATGAGGTAATGTGTCTGTTTGTGAAAATGTCATTAACAGCTTAATATGACAATGGTAAAACAAAGTAAACTTTATTTCAGCCACCAACATAAATCCATATATAGATATGACACCATGCTTTGCAGTGCATTTCTTAAATAAATAAAATACGAATAGTATTATTATTATGTAAAAAAAAAATAGGCATTGTCACCTTACAACAAGAGGGTTCCTGGTTCGACTCTAGGCTGTGATAGTCTGGTGACCTATCCAGGGTGTACCCCGCCTCTTGCCCAGTGTCAGCTGCGATAGGCTCCAGCCGCCCTGCAACCCCTTACAGGATAAGCAGTTACAGAAAATGAATGAATGAATGAACTACTTGTAATGAATACCTATTTAGGAGGAAGGAATTCAGGACCCGTTTTGGTTCATTTTAAATCCCACAGTTCTCTTCGTCTGTTGAATGACCAAGCAAGGTTGACTCGTTTTTGTCAGTCACTGTAAATTTTCACTTTTTTTTGTTCCTCTAGACGATGTTTCTTTTCTCTTTGCCAGTCTTGCCCCAGTATCAGACATAACCACAAAATACAAAGCTAACTGTGAAACACTGCCTGGGAAAATGTAAACATGGCTCCTCTGGTCGGCATGCTGTAAATCACTTTGTCTGATTTCACAGGGAGTCAGACCTGGGGACAGGCATTGACAATAAATAGAAATAGCCAACCTTATCGCTGAAGTTCTTCTTTGCTTATATTGGTCATATAGAGGCATCAGCAGTAAATTAAGGCTGTTTAATAACCAGTTAAAACTTGTAGTTGCTTTAATAATAACAGCTTATGGTTTTGTGAAGTCAGTTAAGCACCAATAAACATCAACAAGATTACATTTCACCTGTGATGTTTTCTGACATGGCTTTTTGTTTTACTTGTTGTCTGTCTTTGTCATTTAGTCCATTTTCAGTAGGAAGTGGCATCACCTCAGATATTACCTGAGAAGCTTACCCCTAAAGAAGAAGTGTTAGATTATATGTTCGTTATGTTAGTCAGTAACAGCCTTAAAGTCATTTTATCTCAAGATGGTTTATTTAGGTACATGAAGATGCAGCTTTCTCTCACTGGATCGAGGCGATCACCTGCGTGCACCTGTGGAAGATCGACGGTCAAACCTCGGGGGTTAAATACGGCTGGACATAGTCTACTGAATTGTTCTCACTGTGACCAACTCTTCACGCCGTTATCACTGTGATATACAAGACAGTTATGCCTGTGTGTTGGATTTGATTTCATTTCACTGATGTGTCACCAATGGTCCAGGGTGAAGCTTTCCCACAACGTGATACTGCTGACCAGCATCCTACAGAGGCAGCCAAACACGGTTAAGATACAGCAGAAATACAGGTTTTAGGCATTAAAGGAAAACTGTGGTTTATTTCAACTGAAAGAGCAGAATGTGAATTGTCGAGACATCACTAAAAATGGGTCCAACAGGGCAACAAGCAAGAGTGTTCAGATGATCAAACAGAGTTTAAACAAACCCACAGATTAGTCAGATTAATTTGGAAGCGGAAGAAGACGAAAAACTGTAAAATGACAAATGAAAATACAAACTGTTGATTGTAAACATTCATCACAGGTTACAGGATGACTTCCTGTTTCAGCTTTCATCTACTACAGTTTGTGTAGTTCTGTACACTTATGAATATCCTATGTAATGGCAGAATATTTGAGGCAGTAAACAATAGGGGCACTTAGTTTCGCTTTTATTGCAAAATAAGAAATCTAGCAACCTGTCTTATCATCTGACACTTGTGGCTGTTGCCCTGATGTTGATGTTGCTACCCGTCAAGATTTCAGAAATTGTTTAGCAAGCACAATGTTATCATGATCAACAGAACTTATCGCCTGAGCTGCAAAACAAAACCGAAGTTGTACTGTACCTCAGTTTTTCTCTAATTCCTGAACTACAGTGGAGATGCCACAAAACAAAATACCTTGAATGATGTAAATGGCTGCATCTGTATACTATACAATTAGTAGCCAGTCTTTTTAAAGGGTCAGTTCACCCAAATTAGAAAACTCATTTTTACCTCTTGAGGTATCTAGCCATGCAGGTGGTTTGGTTTTATTTGTTTGGCTTTTTGTGATATCTGTCTCTGGGACTTTTGTTTCTGCGTACCCAGTACGAAGGAGATGAATGGAATTCCATTGTGTGGTGCTGACATCCTTAAAAAAATTATACTTGAAATATTCACCAGCAAAACCTCTTTCCTAAAAATGTTGGCGCTATTAGTCTGAATCATCCATCCAGTAGACTGTCCATGGTCTTCATTGGACTGCTTCCTCAGTCCAAAGTGGTACCAATAAAAACTGTTAGTTGTGAGGTCCATGAGCGGGACAGTGACTGTTTACATGCACAACATATTCCAGGTTTGCCCTTATTCAAAAAAAGACAACATTCCTACCAAGCTGCTTATATGACTAATGAAAATGAATATTCTGCTAATATTTCTGTTTACATGCAGCCATGCATACTCCAGTACCGTGCCCTAACATGTTCTTTATCATGTCAAAACATTAAGAAATAGAGCGGCTAAAGCAGCTTGTGCCATTTGCATCAAAATAGGATTTTTTTTCAGAGTTTTCAATTAGTGGAGGAGTTGTTCAACCATGGGAGCACCATCTGCCTCTTTCATTCCTTCAGCCACCTTCCTTAAAAGGTTGGCGTTGTGATATTGCCGCACATCCAAACACCTGTTGATATCCAAGTCTTTCGTAAAGTTTTAAAGTCAGTATGTTTCTCCTTCTGATCAGAAACGTGAGCTGCTCTTTTTAATGCAACTCTACCCAACCTTGCAAACTGAGTTGGTTTGTGTACAACATATCCGTGACAGTTTGACTATAGATTCATCGCCCTCCTTAAAGGAGGGGTCAGAGGGGTCTGACTGCCAAAGACATTTTCACTCTCATGCGCACATACAAATAAACATTCTCCTCAGTAAAAATTCTCTTCTTATTGAACTATCTTTGTCAGATTCGGACGCACTGAAGCTCTGGCTAGTTGTGCTCCAAAGGGATCCTAACACTCCACACACTGTGCACGCAGACTTGGGACATCTTGTGATATTTCAATAAGAGACTTCTGCTTAACAAGGCAATATCAAACAGACCGCATCAAGTGAAAGCTAAAGAGACACTTAAGACACTTGTGTTCATGATCTGAGCCGGTCTGTGGCAAAAATAGCCCCTTTTAATGGACATATGGGGACTATGTTTGATTGCCCTGTGTGCCTCCATTGCTGCCCGTTTTGCGGCTGCCAGCTCCCTCAGTACTGGAGCAACTTCAAAAGCTGTTGTTCACGTCAGTGTCTCTGATCAGTTCACATGGTGAAATAGGGTCCAGGTTGAAAAATGCCTTTGCTATCCTTTAATCAGAAAATGATAAATTCAGAAAAAGGCCTGATTAGAAATATCTAAACAGAATATGCTGCTTACATGACCCGAGTCCTCTTTGTGTGAGACTAAGACAAGGCAGAGTAAAAATGCTGCAAATTCTGAGATAAGACCCCTGAAAAGTGGCCTTGAGACCGGTCTGAGTGCTACAGCACTTCTCATTTTGCGATATTTATTAATTAATCCAAATTGTTAATCCTGTTTTGAGTTTTTGGAGACGTTACAGACCCCATCTTCCCACCCTCTTACCCCTCCGGCACAGGTTAAAGTAATATGTTAATGTCTTTATCTGAAAATACACAAACAAATGAATAAAGTTACGATATTAACTTATAATTATTAGTTATAGATTACTCATGGTACCAGTGCAATGGATCCTCAGCCTAATTTACAAAGAGGAGATATAAACTCTTCACAGCCCAGTGAACTCTGTTTAGTTATACTGAGATGCTCCCTGAGCAATATTCAAACCTAATTACCATTCATAAATTCTGCCCCTCATTACTGAGGAGAGCACATTAGTCTGTTCTTCATTATCCTCCAGTCCAGATGAGGGTCAGATGGCTCTTTAATTTATCTACACAGACGTTTCACGTATTGACAATATAACTGTGTCACGGCACAAAAAAAGATTCTCCTGCCTTTGTCACTGTAACACATTTTGGTTTATGTAATGTGCATGTGTGTACTTAAACATAAAACATGGGTATTGTTATTGTTACTGGAGGCAGCTCAGTTTGATCTGAAATCTGTGAGCTGCGACTGAATACAGGCTGAATCAGAAGAAACTGCTGACCCATTTTCCAAGGTAAACCAGAGCACATCATCCTGAAAGCAATCATGTGAATGTTACTCATCACAGCGTGGGACTGCACCTGGTAGTCACTCCTCCACTGCGCCTCGTGCTCAGGGCTCATCTGGCCTATCAGCTCCTGGACTTTGGCTCTCCTCAGTGGATTCTTTGGCACCACTGAACTGGGATCGCTGGGAGTGTAAACCTTCTTTGCCGGGTTGTAGTCTGTTATCTGGTTGGTGCTGTATGCACGCCTTCTCGGAGACGTCTTACAATCCAAACCTGGTGTTTTGTTCAAAAATAGAAATAGTCACCCCAAAATAACAATCCTTGACATCCATGACAGACAAAAAATTGTTAGTTTTGGCAACTCTGTGTTGCTGATTGTTAACTCGATATTGTTGATGGTGATTGTAAAGGTGCCCAGTTCACCACAACTTTTCTTTACTGGAGCCAGTTCTTTTCTGAGTGGGGGATAAAATCCCCTGCCATGCACAAAGTGATTCATTTTACATTCCTGTTTGGAATATTTTATAAAATGAGTTAAATCATGACAACCACTCACGCAGATAAACAAGGCCAAAGCATCGATAGCCATGTTAGCAGCTCTGTGAGGCTGAACTTCAGCACAGTGATGAACTTAATTCCAACC
Source organism: Chaetodon striatus (assembly GCA_029783705.1). Classification (NCBI taxonomy): domain Eukaryota; kingdom Metazoa; phylum Chordata; class Actinopteri; order Chaetodontiformes; family Chaetodontidae; genus Chaetodon; species Chaetodon striatus. The sequence goes on from JAPZEB010000012.1 coordinate 14,723,491, forward strand.
TGACAACAACACTGCCAGTAAGGGTTAGAGCGATATACCAGTTACAAGGTACACGTTATCATACCGTGAACATTCGCTTATCTATGATACTGAAAAAAAAATACTTCAAAATACTTTTTACACATACTTAAACGTTAAAAAATGGTTTCAAATTTTAGTTGTAGTGACAAAATGTTTTTGGCGGCACAGTGGTGCAGTGCTGTGCAGAGTTTGCATGTTCTCCTCGTGTCAGCGTGGGTTTTCTCTGTGTGCTCCGGCTTCCTCCCACAGTCCAAAGACATGCAGGTTAATTGGTGACTCTAAACTGTCCGTAGGTGTGAATGTGAGTGTGAATGGTTGTCTGTCGGGGGGGGGGGGACCTGCCGGCTGATATCTGTGCCCATGCCAACACTTCCTCCTGCCCACAGCTCCCCTCGGACCAGCGACACATTGTCAGCGCCGGGCACAGTCACCACTGTCAGAGCCCCCCCCCCGAATCAATGACCTGATCAGTAACCTGATCAATGACCTGATCAATAAACTGACGCTGTCGTGTTTAAACATGTTTATTAAGTTAATAATTAATGAAACCACACAACAGGTGAGTTTACACTGAATTCTTATTGGTCAGCAGCAGAACATCCAACCCATCAGCTGACATCACCATGACATCACAACGGAGTCACATCTTCACAGGTTTCCATGGCAACGCTGTCGGAGACGAGGAGGAGAGAAGACGACGAGTTTAAAGGACCATTCCAGAGAGTTTTTTTTAATGTTTTAATATAAATCCAGTTGAGACCTAAACCTCACCGCAGGTCGAGAAACCAGTCCGAGCCGCTCCAAACCAGTTTGAAGTAGGATGAACAAAACTGGAGTAAAATGTGAAATGTCCCTTTAATATCCTCAACAACCAGAATGAACTAAACTGGAGTAAATATTAGTAGATTTAGAACCAGTTAGAACCAGTTAGGACCAGTTCGCGCAACTCTAATTGGGACTGAACCAGTTTGAACTGGAGCCCAGAGGAGAACGAGCCGTTTGACGCCCAGTAAGAACCAGTCAGAACCCACTGTCCCTTCAGAATAAAGTGCTTCCTGTTAAAACAAAAAATAAAACAAAGTCTCAGTTCCCTTCATTTCCCAGCAGCCACCTGGGCTCCCTCTGTGCAGCCATCTTGTTTCAGAAATGTCCGCTAGTCTTAAAAGTCACAGGAAGTGATGTCACCTGCCTGCACAGGTGTCGGTCCAGCTGTGACATCACACAGTCCACTTACTGCTTCAGGAGGAAGTTTGTAAACAGGAAGTGGTGTCACTGTGACATCACTGCAACCCACCAGACCAACACCAAACAGAGGTGACATCACAGTGATGTCATCGGTCAGATGAGCTCCCATTCCTCGTCGACGTCGTCCCCGCTGAGGGAGGGGCCTGAGGGGGCGGGTCTACATAGAGTCTGTGGGAGGAGCTTGGTCAGCCGACGGGACAATCCACCAATCAGAGTCACTGCCCACAACTCGTCCTCCGGAGTCACTGAGGAGAGAGAGACACCTGAGTTACCTGAGACACCTGAGCTTCAGTCTGATTCACCTGTCCTGTCACCTGACCAGGACCAGCCCACCTGAGGGGACTCGTGTTAGCATCGGGAAATAAAAATGTGTTTGTAACTTTGGTAAAGGTCGTGGATTGTGAATCCAGATTCTGTCACTCTAACACAGGCTCATTCAATAAAAACTGTCCCAGTCTCACCAGTATGTATGAACCCAGTCTTACCAGTTAACCAGTTGGCGTTTCCGGGGATCTTCTTCCAGTAGTCTCCTGCAGGGTTTCTCTCAGAGACGCCGTAGCGTCGAGCCAGATCTCCGTTTACACACCGAACCCAAACTGTCCGAGAGCTGAGTACCAGCTGACTGACGGCTAAACCTAACACACACACACACACACACACATACACACACACACAGACACACACACACACACACAAGTACACACAGTATCAGTACAGTACACACAGACAGGCAGGTGTGTAGATCAGACAGACAGACAGGAACATACCTGGTACCAGCTCCCAGTCCGTCCCCACAGGCATCTCATCACTGAGTCCAGTCCTGACGAAGACACTTCCTCTGTTGTCCAACGCCCAGAGGAGACGATCGTTAGGACTCGTCTGAATACTGACCAGCTGCACTCCGATTGGCTGCAGAGACATGATGTCACAGTTACCTGAACCTGGTATGTGGATCTAATGTTCCTCTGTTACCTGCACAGGTGGTTCTATGTGGATCTAATGTTCCTCTGTTACCTGCACAGGTGGTTCTATCTGAATCCAGGCTGGCAGCATCATGCTCGGGTTCAGCGGTTGGGTTCCCACTCTGAAGTAAACCACTCCTCGACTGTCCACAGCCCAGACGTTCTGACTGCCGCAGCTCACGCTGACCAGACGAACTCCTCCTGTAACACACAGGTGACATTTTACCTGAACACACCTGTCAATACATTTATATCTTTCCACAACAGCACCCGAAACCTTAAAACCTGGACAACTAGAGCCCCTTTAAGAATGTCTTCAAGTGTCCTAAGAACCTCATGGATCCCTACAGATTACCCACGAACATTAAGACCCACCCAGGTAAACTTTAAGTGAACTCTGAGTCATTTTAAGGAACGTCCTCGCCGTGTTTCTTTTCCTAAACCTAAGCTGTTTAACTTTGTGTTAATTAAGTGACGTACGTTCCTCACATAACCTCATTCATGGGGCACTAATTTGTAGGATATCATATGAACCATTTTATGAGGATATGTTGTGTAGTAGAACTGAGACTGTGACAGACACACCAAGCTATCACAACGCCACTTAGTCAAACACTGAACCATCACAACGCTGTCCCCTGGCACACTGCACCATCACACACTGCACCGTCACATACCGCTCCACCCACCACAAGTAAAACTGTCACGCTGTGGTAAACAGTGACCTATATGACAGAACCAGCTGTTGACTGGGTCACATGGAGCGCCGTCCAAACAGAAACATTATTTAGAGTTTCAGATGAGAGCAGGTGGAATGTTAGCAGCGTCAGGTTACTGCGTCCTGTTTCAGAACAGATTCCAGGCCAGTCTGTTTTTGGTTAACAGCCTCATGTTTCAGGCCCGACTGACCAGCCGTCCTGCCGACCTCTGGAGGTGTCACTGATATGCTGCTGCAGCTGTCCGTCATCTCACTCTCTGCTGTTGTCTTTGAGTCGACCAAACTAATATTTACAAAATATAACTGCAACAAACAAGCAAAGAAACTGAATCAAGTGTGTGAGGAAGACTGTGCCAGAGGTTTACCGACACCAAACTCTGATCGCCCAATAACTGATGTGATTCATGTTGTGACCCTTCACTGCTGCTGCATCTGTTTGGTACTTTAGTATCCGGAGCACTTACATCATCTTAGCGGGCTGCTGTTAGCAATGATAGCATTAGCTTAGGGGCCAGAAACTGATTTCCACCGTGACACTGCCGAACCCACAAACAATCCAACATGCCACAGGTGATCGAGAAAAGCGATGGCATCAGAGGGATCTGCACAAAGACTGAATGTGCACAGAGCTGATACCAAAAACACAATAAACATTGATATGTTTCAGGACTCTGACGTCATCAGCTCCATCAGCGAGATACTGGTGGATTCTCTCACTGAACCTGTCAAGAAGCTAACACCAACTCCATCACAGAATCTGTAAAGGATTTCCTTCAGTGACCTTTGACCTTTGACCACCAAATTCTAACTAGTATATTGCTATGTTCGGCTTTTATCGTGCCCGCTCACTGTCTGTATGTTTGGTGATCTGAACCTTAAAAACAAGTTGGAAAAAGTGATCCAGTGTGTCTGAAGAAATTCCTCTTAAGGTGTTCCTGACATACTGCGTTCACAAAAATAAGACAGAAGAGGTCACAGTAACCTTGACCTTTGACCTTTGACCACCAAATTCTAATAAGTGTATTGCTGAGTCGCAGTGGAGGTTTGTGCCAAATTTAAAAAAAAAATCCCTTAAGTTGTTCTAGAGATATCACGCTCACAAGAACGGGAAAGACAAACAACCTGAAAACACAACGCCTCCAAACACTGCCATCGCTGATGTGGAGAGATAAAATGAGTATTTTCATTAGCATTTAGAGAACTCTTAAAAAAACTGAGAAATAAAAAAGCTTCTCACTACGACAGCTGTGAAATTAATATATGTATAATTTTTTGTCGACTCTGTCAGATCTCTGACATCCATCATGTGTCATATGCAAGAAAAAAATAAATCCCTGGGAGGTTGGCCCGTTACTGGGTTTAATGGTCAAGACTTTAATGTTTAAAAATATATTTTCCCTGCCTAATCAAAGAGTGAAATAAAATAAGGTTTTGTCCCCCACTTGTCATGTCTCTATTTAATGTGTTTAAGCTCTAATGGAGTAATGATGGAATACACTGGTGGATTAAAGTACTGGGACCATTTAGTAGTCTGGGTCACCATGGATTAGTTTTAAGGAGTTTTGTAAGTTGGTAATGTTACTGTAAGTATCTAGACACGTCAGTAAACACATGTTAAATAGTCTCTGCTTCCTGTTCTCATTATCACAGTGTCTCATTTCACAGCTCCACCATGTCGTGTTTTAACTGTTTCTTGTGAATAAACTGAAACTGAAGAAAGTAAAGAATTAAGTCACTGATAAAGTGAGTAATTAATGAACTGAGAGATATTAACTGTGGTGCAAACAAAGATAATGAACATTTATAGAGTGAGAACAGACAGACAGACAAACAGACAGACAGTCATGTGGTCTCTGTTAGTGAGACGTGTGGAGGAACTAAAAACAGACCTGACCTATCAGTCAGGTTACAGTATGACGCACACACACACACACACACACACAGGAACACACTCCTCATGTCGACCTCTGAATTACAAATCTGTTACACAACGTCCACCTGTCAATATGACGGAGAAACACAGCTGTAAATGCGTGTGTGTGTGTGTGTGTGTGTGTGTTAGTTAAACTGAAACCTGACCACAAGTGAGTGATGCACCCCCCCCCAAACACAAACACACACTCACTGTCTGACCAATCACAGAGCTTAAATCAGACCCAACGACTTCTTTACATAACAGAAGACGTTAAAGGGAACTACCACCATTTTCAGAATTCATACTTGTCACTCCCATGGTGTTACACAACCCAAAAATATTAGCACCAAAAAACAGAGAGCTAAACTCAGATTTGTGATGTCATAGGGTATAAAGTCTGGAGCTGTGACAGATATCAGAGAGAGCAGGAGGAACGTTCTTATTATATGGGAACATTTTGTGTTTCAGAGGTGAGACCTCAACAGCAGAGAAGCTCATTTGAGTACAGAAAAAGAAACTAACTCAGGCTCTGATTTACTGTCTATGAGCAGCTCTAGACGTTTTACCCTATGACATCACAAGTTTGAGGCTTCCTCCTGTGGTTTCTGGCTTTGACAGAGAGCAGCTCATGTTCATAAGTATTGACACGACTTTCCTCGGCCATGGGAATAACATATTAGAGTTCTTAATGTAGGCGGTGATTTTCTTCTGTGGTACATTAACGTCTGTGGCTTATTGTAGTTTCTGTTTTCTTTGATTTATATTTCGTTTGTAGAAACACTCAACATTAGCGCCACCTGCTGACAGCAGAGGAACATGTGATTCTGGATCACAGAGCATGATTAAGATTCATCAGGTGGGTGATAAAACACATAGTGTGATAACACACAGCTGAATATCGGCGAAGTCTCCCTGCTTCCCTTCACTGGTTCCTGCACAGCAGGGTCGCTCTTAGTTTCACTGTTATGAACATTACAAAGCAGAACTCAGTAGGCTGTATCTGCAGTAGCTAGCTAGCTAACGCTACACTGTTCAGGGTCTGAGTTTGGTTTTTGGAACAGGGAAGAAACGTAGATCTTTTTCCAACCTCTCCAGGTAACGAGTGTCAACAACCATTCTGAAAATGGAACATCATCACTATCATCTCCAACTGTCCCTAAATGCAGCATCAGTCCCCACCTGTATGACCCCACCCACAGACCACCTGTTTGTCTCAGGTACGTACCGAGCTGGCTGAGGTCCAGGGGGGTCCAGTGGAGTCCGAAGGGACAGGACGGAGACAGCGTACGAATACTGACTCGACCGTGAGTGTCCAAACCCCACAGAGCGTCACGACAGGCAGACAGGTGAGTCAGCTCCATCTGAGCACACAGGTAGAACACAACATCAGCAGGTGGAGACCATCACAGTGAACAGAGACCAGCACGACCAGACTCAGAGACAGGTGACCGGTGTCTTTACCTCAGGTGGCAGAGGGACGGACGAGGGGCGGAGCTCTCCATCCTGGTCCCAAACACAGAACA
>JAPZEB010000012.1:14749950-14764116 GCA_029783705.1 Chaetodon striatus
AGTACACAATCAAAACCAGAAAAAACCCACCCACAAAAGTAAAAAAAAAATAATTAAAAAATTAAAATAAATAAATAAATGAATAAAATAAATAAATAATAAAAAAAATTTAATAAGATATTATAAAAGAAAAGAAAAGAAAATGACTTAAATGTTGAGCAAAATAGTTACCAATACATTTTCATTCAACTGTTTTTTTTCATTGGCCTTTTATGCAAAAATCTTAACTGGTAAAGTAACTAGTGTTTAAAGCTATCAGATAAATGTGGTGGAGTAAAAGCATAAAGTATCATGAAAAGAAAATACTCAAGTAAAGTACAAGTGCCTCCAATTTGTACTTAGGTTGAGCACTTGAGTAAGTATACTTAGAGAGGTTCCTCCACTGATTAAACTTAATAATATACATCTTTTAATATAAAGTATAATTGTGTACTGTTTTAAGAACACAGTTGTGTAATTTAATGCTGTGTAGAGGACAGATTGAACCCGTAAAGTGCTGTGATTGTCTCTGTTGCTGCTTTGCATGCTGGTACACAAACACCAGTCTGTGATAGTATTAATATTCAGCATACCAATATCAGCCTCCTCAGCTCCATTGGCATGTGCACGGGGGTGTTGCTGGCAGGTCTCACTCACTACTGGGTGGCCTGGTTGGTAGCTACTCAACGCTCCCCTCTTGCCAAGCAGAGAAAGCTATTGGACTCAGTAAGGTGAGGTCAGAGTGTGTGTGTACTGGTGTGTGTGTCTGTGTATATGCATGCCCACGTGTATGTTTGTGACTGGAGCTTAATTATCACAGCCTCATGCTATTATCTGATACTGTCACACTATTGTCGTGAATGTAAATACCACCTTTTGTCGGACAGCAGACTAATTGTCACATGGGGATAAAAGGAACACTGAATTCAAGTGGGCTGAATGGATGCACTGGATTGGCTGCAGCTAGTGTGTTGAACCTGAGTTTGGGATCTGTTGCGCTGGGCTCTTTGTCTTGCATTTCCCCTAGCTTCTTTTCTCTTCACTTTCCCTCGCAGTTTCTTTTTGTTGATGGTGAAAATTGTGCATCAATGCGGGCTAAGGCTTTCTCAGTGAAGTGACCCGTGTTGAAATGTTCTGGGGGCGTTTTGTTGAGTTGCTCAAACAAATTGCTGTTGATATGAAGATGTGGGGTGGTGTCTCCATTGAGCTGCAGGTTTATACACTCGCTGAAACATTAGCATTGCAAGGCACTGACTGGCAGATCTGGCTGAAGTTATGACTTTGTCTTTTGTCACTCACCTTGGGTTCATACTTTGAACGGGCTCAGCTCCAAACATGTCAAACATGTCGAACATACCAAAGGCAGATCAGAGGAATCGTTTCCATTCAGAAATCCTCCTATGGAGAGAAGCTTGGCAAAGGTTCAGTGAAGAAGACCGTCTACATGATTACTCTCCTTTATAATTTGGGTTTTTTTCTTTTTTTTTTTTGCTTCCAGCTCAAACAGCTGACTGAGAGTGTTTTGCCAAGTTCTCTGTTGACCAATCATCTTGTTACTGTCAAGTTTAAAATTTGTTCCCTTCTTTGCTGCTGTCAGCTTTTAATTCAGTGTACAAGTGAGACAACTTACTTTCAAGCCCCCAACTCCAGGTTTCATCAGAGCCAGCTTTTATTAGCTCCATCTGTTAAACTCAACAGATATCACTGATATCTCTGTACGGCTCACAGTGTGATTACTCCCATAAAAATAATGACTGCTCCTACTGTGCACTCTATGTACCAGTTTCTAATATGTTTAAAGGGCAGGTCCATATTTATATTTTTCCTTTCTCTCCTTCTTTTTTTCTTTGAGGTTTTCGTATCACTCTGTAGCTTTCCATGTTTCTTATGTGTTCAAATTTGTTCGAAGCACAAAAGCTTCAGTATCAAAATGCTAATTTCCCTACCCCTTCTAAAAATGTTGTCGCCGGTCAGTTCTGCATGGACTGCAAGTGACTCTCAAGTGTCAAGTTTATAAAAAAAACACACTTTATTTTGAAGTATGGTGAATTTTTGGCACAGTGCTTTTATTTTGAAGTGCTGTTTCCTGCTGTAGAGTGAGTGACTAACACAGCATATTTGACGTAGTCAGCAAACTAGCTCAACAACATGACCAAACACAAGTATGACTCTGAATGTATTAAACTGTGTGGACCCCATGGCTGGACCAGTTGGGAACCACTGCCCTAACCAGCACAGAAGCTGAGCAACTAAACACCACTTCAGTTTGGATCCAAGTTTTGCACAATAACTCAAACACACTAATCCATCGAGGCAGCAGTGGACAACAAACTACTTTTTCTGTCAGGTGAAATTGCAGTTGTTGTCAAGAGAGTCTCTTGGTTTTGAAGAGAGTGATAATTTCTGTTTCCTGTCTGACATCAAGTAAAGCAGTGAAAACATTACACTGACTATGGATAAATACCTCATACAACCCACTTCATGATCATTATCAGTGATCGCTGCTCTAACCCAGCCAACATTTGTATGTGGGGCCCATGTGGGTAGTGAAAGGGCTGAAAATGGGTCGTATATGGGATTGGTCATGGGTTCCATATTGGCCAAATGCCAATTGTCCACATAGGTGGGTTGATCCAAGTGAGCTGCAGATAAGAAGTCCATTTTGGGCCCATACCCACTTCGTACCCAGGTAGCTCTAGCATAACCATGTGGGGCCCACTGGGGTAAAGCCAACAATGAGGGGAACTGGCATGGGGCCAATATGGAACCCAGGACAATCCCATACAGGGCCCATCTGTCAACCTTAACTACGACCATTTACTACCAATATGGGCCCCACATACGAATGCTGGCTGGGAACCTATGTCACTGCTGCGGCTGAGTGGGCGTTTCCACTGGAAAAACATGGAAAATTACACACTGACTAAAGCTAACTAAAGCGTCTTTCTTTAGTTATATAATTATTGAAGCCTACAGTTAAAATTTAAGAGTAAAATCATGTTTACACAAAGAAAGTGGAAAACATGGTGGGCCTCAAGTGCAGGCATAACTGGTTTGTATTGTTTGATTTGAAGCACTAGTGTACTACTACAACTATAACACACTATTTAAGTTACAGCTATACCAGCTGGTTAACTGCAACATATAACAGATAATGAATTACATAAAATTTTTGAATATAAAGACAATGCTCTGCAAACGTCATGAGATGTTCACAGACAAATGTGTTAAATCTTCATCAACTACAAATGTGTAAAAAAAAAAGTCTCATCTTGAAGATAGGCTTAATATAAATCCAAAATGTCTTGTTTTTTCTTAGTGAAAACAACACCATGACAAATTGTTCACAATGCTCCACACGATCACCAACCAGCTAAACCCCTCCACAAATAATAGCTCTTCTTTTATATACTGATTGTGCTGATTTATATACTGAATACTGATTTATTGTGGCTGTCAGTGACTGTCTAATGGCGTCTGTGATCCCAAAACGTTACATGCAAAGACAATATATTAGCTTTGGTTATGTGCTTAGACTGTGATCTCACAGTAGACTGTCATTTTATGCTGATGATTAGGTTCATTTGTTCCCAGGGGAATATTTGTTTTCACAGCCAGTTCACAGAAACATGCAGATGTACACATAGAAACATACTGTAGAGGTAATATCACCTAGCTAGCAACATACAAATGTAGACAGTACACAGAATCTTCATTTATGCTTTCATTTATTTATCCCAGCTCACAACAGTGTCAGCGAGGTAGGTTGTTCAGAGCTGTTATTACAGAGGGAACAAACTCCTGCTGAATCGAGCTCTTCTCCATTTAAAGGTTTTGTATCTTCAACCAGATGGGAGTCATGTGAAGTGTTGGTGTGGGTCAGGGGTGTCTAAACTTTTGTAAATGGCTGCCAGATTAGATAATTTGAAAATACCTGGGAGCCAGCTCCGCTCACATTTATATGGGTTATTGAAAGAAATCATGTGCAAATGAAACAGATGAGACCGTTTTCTTTCTTTTAGTGGATAACTATTCAATTTTCTATTGCTTCTGAAAGTGCTGTCCCTCGCTGTTGACTTTACGCTTTTTTGCTGGGGCCATGTCTGCTGACTAGCAGGAAATGTCTCCTGTTAGGTAACATTTGGTTTGTTTTTTTACCATCTAACTGCATGATAGTGCAGGACTGTACATGGACTGTTTTAAAATCGGTGTGGGCCACGGTTGGCCCCAGGTCAGACTTTGGACCTGCCTGGTGTAGGGGGTGATCAGTGTCGTATTGTGAGTGCTACAGGTGTGATGGCTCTGAGGTTTGTATCTGATGGACTGGGTGTGCAAAGGCAGATGGTTTTAGAAGCAGTGCGTGTGATGCTGATAAGTTTGTTTTTCTTGGAGATACATGGTGGAGAAGGACAGTACAGCTTTGGTGACACATCAACTGACATTTTGATTTTATTCATCTCTTTGGCTTCAACTGACAGTCAGAGTCGACTGACATGTCAAACCCTTTCAGGTCTCAAGTCTTAACTTGGGACAATAACTGAAAAGCCTCAGCTCCTTTAACTCCCACAGCTCCCACTGTTCATACATAATTCGGCTTCTTAGCTGCTTTGAGTGCTCACACTCCAGCTGACACTTTAACTGACACAGTATTTCAGTTTTCTCTCAGGACTTCATATGACACTTAATTTATCATCGACATTTTAACTGACTTTTCAGCTTCTTTCAGTACTTTCATATCATCAACTATTTCACATGCTTAAACTGAAAAAAATCAGCAGGAATGTTTGTCTTTTCTAGTTATTTAACTAAAATATATCAATTTCCTGTTAATGACTCTGTTATATAGACTACAGAATGAAGTGTAGCTGATTTCTTTATGACAGTATGTTACACATGTTACCGTCACAGGAGGACATTTACACTAACTATTAAAGGTCCAGTGTGAAGGATTTAGTGCCATCTGGTGGTGAGAATTGCAGATCGCAAGCAGTTGAAACTTCTCTTGGTTTGAATTCCTTTAGTGTTCATTGTTCAGGAGGTTTTTACTAGAAGCTGAACTATCCACATGGACCTCGCCCTCTCCAAAATTTGAACTCCATGATTTAAACTGGTAAAAACACTAAATAAAGCAGTTTCACATTATAAATCAGTGCTTCTCCCACGCTGTTTGGCACGTCGCAGACTGCCTGCTTGCCCAGCACCTGCTAATGTGTCCTCACTTATTTTCTGATCCAGACATTCAGGAGGTTTTTACCGTGAGCTGAATGATCTGTAGAGGTTTCTTCCCAAATGCTTACCCAACACCTGCTAATGTGTGCTCAGAATTTATCTCTTACAACTTAACCTCCTGAACATCTGGATCTTTTCACTGGGAGCAGGTCTCTTTCTTTCCAAAACAAACAGACTTGATTATTTCAACTGGTAAAAAAAAATTATATGAAGCAGTATCATGTAAGAAAAAGTGTGTTTAGCCTGATGCTCTCAATATGGAGCGTCTGCTAACTATGGTAGCTGATGCAAAAGTGCTACTGTAGAAACATGGCAGTCTCTGTAGACGAGGACCCGCTCCATATATACATATAAACAGCTCATTCTAAGGTAACAAAAAATACAACAATTCTTATTTTCAGGTGATCATACACTAAAGAAAATATTATATTCCATTTCTGCTGATATATCCTCTTAAATCCTTCACACTGGACTTTTAAAACCTTGTTCTGTGTAAGGTTATGTTGTGTACTAGCACGTAATGGGTGTCCAATTACATTTAAAACTTTACTGCAAAAGCCCTAAAAATAGATATGTGCATTTTGTGGTTTAAGTGTAATACAGAAATTGTCCAGCAGAAGTAAGCACAGTCTGTTATCGTCTGCTTCTTCAGTTTCTGCTAATGTGGAATAATGAGCAGTGAAAAACTGCTCAGAAGCCAACAATTAAGATAAATAATGCTGCTCTGTTGTTGTTACAGTTTGCTGAAAAAATAAGTGAACTGAACTTTACTGTGAAAATGCATGGACCTATTTAGTGCACTTTTCACTCCAGGTAAAAAGACTTGTACTATAGAGAGATTCAGCTTTAACAAAACAATAAAAAAAAAAATCCTCCCACTGTTATATAACATCATGTGAGAGGGCGAGAGAGACGCAGACAGACAGCTTTATCCACTCTCCTGCTCTCACTGTCCTTCATTTTTTATTCTGCTTCTTCCCTTTCTGCTTTTTTTCTTCTACGTCTGCCTCTAACATACTCCACTTCTCTCAGTCCACCTATCTAATCTCTTGGCTTATTCTCTCTCTCAGTCGCAGCACCTTGTAAAAGACTGATGAGGTATCCTAGCAACAAGTCTTTTTTTTTCCAGTGTCCTAACTGGACAGCAAAGTGACTCTGTTCCTCCCGACCTCGACAACCAATGGAACAACAAGATTGTAGTCCTTTCGGAGCGAGGCCGCCAATTGCTCTGAAGCATCTTGCTTGTTCTGGAGTCAGTAGGCCAGAGGGATAATGGTTGAAGAGAATGACCTGTAGCCGTCTTGACAACAGAGCATCCAGTGATGGAGTGAAAGGTTTTCTATTTCTAACACATGTCTTCTGGAGGCAGTCTCCCTCACAGTGTAGTCCACAGCTTACTCTGGGCCTTCCTAAAGTGTGAGAGTGTCGTCTGTCACTGCAGCCGACGAGGTCAGAAGGTATTTTTGTGTACTTGTATCACCACACTCCTCGCACTGCAGCTACATGAAGCACCTTTAAAGAAATAAATCTGACACTTCTTACCAGGAGAGCAAAGGAACATGAAAACAGGACCATTAGCCTCTGCAGCAGCCCCATACCTGCAAGAAATGATCAGTTTTATCCTCATGAAGCAGTCCCACCTCTGATAATGTTGTACAGGGCAACATAAATAAAGGACTTGACTCTGCCTGAAAAGCACAGTGAGTGTTTGCCAGCCGCTTTGGGTGGCCATACTTTTTATGCAGGGCACTTCCTTTAAGCTTCTAATGACGAGTGACCCTTGCGTGAAGGGATTCTTAGAGACTAGGTCAGGCTTTTAGAGTCAGGGGAGTTCCTAGTGCACCGAGTCTATCACGCCTGGAAACCAGGCAATCAACTTGTGTATGAACAAACCCTATAAACTTCTTTTTTTTTAAGAGCCCATAAGGAATAATTGTTCCTCAAGCAGCATGGGTTATTAAGACTTTATGATAGGCTGATCATTCATCATTAGCTGGTGACGACAGCAATCTAATGTCTTTAAATGAGGAAACCGGATCATATTGTATGCTCGGGTGCAGAGTGACTTTTAGAGGGGACAAAGAGGTGTGAGTTGGTATGCTGAGAGCAAAGCCCCAGGAGCAACTGCTTTGACAAAGGGAACCAGACTGTTGACATCAATTCATAAATCAAACGGGGTCACTGCCTCTTTGAACGTCGAGACTTGACTTCCCACAAGTCGTCAACCAACAAACTCCTCAGGTCAAAGAAATATTTAACCTTTCATCATGTGTAGAGGATATTTTAAATGTAATTAATTACTGTGTTGTCATGTACATATTAAACTGATATTTGAGAGTTTAAAGATATTATGATGACATCTAGAGTTAACAAAAAAAGGGAGTTAAATGCTTTTGATAAGAATCCCATAACTGTAGCCATTACAGGTTATTGACCAAAATATTTACATTTTACAGTAGAAATAAACTTGCCAATTGTGCTCACTGATGGGAAAACAGACATTTTTTCTAAATGAACTCAAAATTTATATTATTAACAGATTTCTGATAATAAGATAAGACACCAAGATGGCGCCTGTTCATTCCAGTGGAGTGGCTTGCCTGGTGCATTATGCCAAATTAAGTTTCTAGCCTCCAGGTTTTCTTCAGCGGTATGCAGCCCACTAAGCATGTGCAGTAGTGTTTCTCCTGCTCGCCCCACCTGCGAAATCCCGGTCGGCTCATTGACTTTGCATTGTGATGACGTCATGGATTTTATGTTGAAGTTTTATTGTTGTTGCTGTTTTTATTGTTGCGATGATTTGATGTTGTGTTGTCTTGCCGTTGGTATTGCTAAAGCCGTTGTGTCATGAATATGTTCTATTTTCTAACTGTGTTTTTTATACCATCATATTATGCTCTGTTTCCTGCCCAGGGACTACAGATGAAATTTTGCTTATAGCTAACTCTGGTGCAGCTAAGTAGCTGTGCACTGTTCCTGTTAAATAAATAAGTACATGTATATTTTTAAAATGCTTTTCTCAGTTTAAGGAAAATTTTTACAAATATAAACCCTCCATCGATCAAAAATTTATAACATACAGATTTTTAATTGACCTTGTTTGCAGGTGGAAGTGTCCTGATAACAGTTTTACATACGTCTCTTTTAATAATGGTGGCCAATGGGAAAAATAGTTCTACCTAAACCATGCCTTTGTAACTAGGGGCGCACCAATTGTAAAATTCTGGGGCGATGGCTATGTTGAAAATAACAGTTTGGCCGATGGCTGATACCCCAGGATTTTTGTTTGTTTGTTTGTTTTGTTTTTTTATTTATTCCCCTTTTTGTGCCAGGGAATCAAAGAAATCTATATTACAAAAAAAAAAAAATAAATAAAAACTAATTGTTTTAATCATTCAGTCCTTCATTACACTACCAGTGGATGAGCACCAATTCAATCATACAAATTTATGTGCAACATTCAAAATAACTGTCTTTCACATGAAAAACATAATAAAAGTACTTCAAAGGCATTTTTACTATATATATTATGTATCCCTTTCCTATATATTTTTTCTATTACAAGGAGAACAACACATTTCTCCATCAAACAACTAAATTTATTCAAGTTTCTGTACAAAGCCTGCATTTTACACTATTAAATTTGAAAGCATCAAGAGAACATCATAATTTACCATAGGCTGAGTAGAGCTTGAACACATCATAATATAACTCAATGCAACCTCCGTCGGCAGTTGGTTCCGACCTCCGGCTGCTAACAGCTAATGCTAACCAGCTTTTCTCAGGCCGATTTTAAGGCGGACTTGTTGCTCAAATTGTAGCATTTTTGAGGAAACGATATAGCACACCCCCTGAGTCATCGATAGTGAGTTTACTGCGTCCTCTCGCTCTTATGGCGTCTCAGGCAAGATCTACGTTTGTCTGAAAAACTTCACTACGGACTGTCCTCGGCAGGACTGGACGCCATTTTGTTCCGGGACATAGTTTTTAATACCTGCGCAAATTTGACGTGACGAAATGGAAAACATCACTGCCACCTGTGACGGTCATCTCATTTGCTGAAAGGCCTGTGTGTGATAATCTAATAGTATATAATAATTATGATACTATAAATCATTATCATAAAATCTAATTGGTGACAAGCCATCAACGAGGCAAATATCGGCCGATACCGGTGTGCAACCGATGCATCGCTGTAACTTTATAATAACTATGTTACATCATTTAGTGGCGCTTCTAAGCTAGATATTATACGAATCCATGTGTGTGTATTTTCGTAAGAAGGTTTTATGAGGACAATATAGTGGAATGTCTGACAATTGGTCATGCTAACTTTGCTAACTTCACAATTAGCTAGTTTAGCAAAGTGCATGCCGGTGTTACATCGAAATGTGTTCCACCACATAATAGTGTATACCCCTGTTGTTGATATGTGGCGCCCCCCTGGTGTTTGAGGCCAGGGCTAAAGGTTTTGGTCAGGTTAAGGTGAAGGGGACACATTGACAGGGTGACAGTCTTCCACAAAGCACCGGCTCTAGGCTACTTGCCAACTCGCTATGCTAACTAAGCTAG
The DNA here is from genome assembly GCA_029783705.1 of Chaetodon striatus. Lineage (NCBI taxonomy): Eukaryota > Metazoa > Chordata > Actinopteri > Chaetodontiformes > Chaetodontidae > Chaetodon > Chaetodon striatus. The sequence continues at coordinate 14,759,731 of JAPZEB010000012.1, forward strand.
CTTGCTATTCATCTGCACTCATCAGTTTGTTTAGCCTACATATGAGGCTGCAGGTCTTTGTTGATTCAGTGTGTGTTAAACTACTATTGTTAGGGCGGGCGTAAATATGAAAATTAGACACATTATGCTTGCAAAATATTGTTAATGTTGAAACTGACTTGTATGTTGAATTTACAACTTTACGACAATGTAACACGACCTAATTGTATGTAATGCTACATTATTTTGTTGCAGCATTAGGGCTCTTTTTTAAATCAGTGGCTTTATTTTTGTCACCTAGTGAAGTCTGATTGGATTATGTTCGCCACATCCCACCCATGAATCTGGAGACATGTAAACGTGATGGCTGTAATAAACTTACAGTACGCTACTTAATGTTAGATTGATTATAAAAACTCCAAAGTTCATGCTTAAACTTACACGAATACAACTTTTTCCTCGTGTTTAGCCCGTCTCTCCTCGTGTCACCCAGCTCTCTGTGTGCCGTGGTAACGCTGATGTGAGAGCTAGACTGGTTACCACATGGCTCTTATCCAACTAGAGGCGCTTGAGAGTGGACCGCTTGGAGAGTGGGAGCGCAGTCGCAGGTTATCCATCGCCTGGTGCAAGATCTACCGTCACTCTGCCACGTCTGGGATCTTCCTTTATATAGACGGGAGACTCAACAAAACCACTTTCCTCAACGCGGATCCAGATTGTTCTCATTTTCCTCTTTTGCCCCCCTCTCTCCTTTTTTTCCACCCCCCTGATCAGGCTTAACCACCCTGTGTTTTGTAAAGGCAATTGTTAGTGCGCATCATCGCGGGAGCCAAAAGGAGGTTTGCCACTTCTTCCATAGGAGACTGGTGAGTAAAGCGGCTCAGTGTTTCATGTCTTTGGTTTCTATTTGCATGATCATTTCTGTTTTTTTTTTTGTTTTTTTTTGCGTGTGACTAAGTTATTATTAAGCTGCTAACTTACATACAGTAAGTACAGTAGATGCTGATGATTGGGTTGATTGTTTTTAAGATAGGCTGTAACTGTATTTCAACAAGTTATCAAGTTTTTTTTAAGCTAAATGCTGCATAATAATAATGTTGAAGTGAAATCAGTGAGCCAGTGTTCACAGAAGTTAGAAGTTGCAGGTTACTGAAAGCTTCTTTTTTTTAAAATCTGCCCACTTACAAGCCTCCTCACTCCGGTCGGACAACATCAATGTAAAATGTCTCTTCTACTGTTTTATCTGTGCTGTTGTTGTCCTTCAGCTGAATTAATAGTTAATGAGGTATCACACCACACTGCTCCTTTTTATGTCTTTATTAAAGGGCTGTGCAGTTGCATAATAAGTGAAAATGAATTGGACTCCTTTCTCTTGATTTGAACTTGCACATACATGCGAACTATTCAATGGGCGTGGTTTTGCATTAATGGGACAGTCCCCAGGAAAGATACAAATTCCAGAAAAAGTCACTGAATCCATTAAAGTTTGGGTTATGAGGTCACCTTTTTAAAATCTTGTGTCCTTGTGTTTTTTCTCTCCCGCTCACAGCGGGCTGCTGGAGCGTCATGACAGCTGAGAAGAGCGGGCCCGTTATAAACGGTAAACCAGAGGATGGCAGAGACCCGGAAGGGTCCAGCTCCAGCCTAGACAACAGGGAGTACAATGAGAGGGGCCAATGGAACAACAAGATCGAGTTTGTCCTGTCTGTGGCTGGAGAGATCATCGGGCTGGGCAACGTCTGGAGGTTTCCTTACCTCTGCTACAAGAATGGAGGAGGTAAATAATTTCCCCTTATCTGTGCTAGAAGTATGGATATAAACATAACAATCAAGGCGGTAAGAGAGTTTTTTGTGTGAGAAAATTGGTGGACAAAAGACAAGATCCTTTGCTGGAAGGAGGAGGGAAGACAGGCAAGAACGGAAAGAAAAGAAACAAAAATAAGCAAACTTTATCCCTGATTAGATACGTAATTAAGATAGGATATGATCCAGTGTTGTAGTCAAGACCATCTAAACCGAGACTGAGTGAAGACCAAGATCAGACCAGAGCAAGTCCCACACTACATGAAAACACTTGCGATAAAATGCGTAACATTAAAACCAGTAATCCTCGAATTAATAGGAAAGATCCACATTCCCATAAAACACCCACAGAAAACAAATTAAGATTCCTCTTCACTCACCTCTTTTATTGTCATACTGTATAAGCGTACCATGAAAATCAGAAGGTAATGCAGAGGTGAATTTTATGTCAGGAATTTTCCTTTGTTTTCTGTAAGCAACAAATACAAACAAACACTACAGAGCTAAAAACAACTTAACCATCTTTATTAAACACTCCTTTTTTTGCACAGGCAATTTAGTGACTTCCCTGCGATTGTAGTCTTGAGCAGTCTTGAAATAAAATCCCGAGTCTGTCCTGAGTTTGTCTGAGATCAAGACAAGAGCGAGTAAAAAGGTGGACGAGTCTGAAACAAGGCTGAAACCTTCAAAATATGGTCTTGAATACTACAACATTGATGATCATTAAAATGTGAAAGACATGTTCCTGAGTTATTGAGATTAGACAAGTTCTTTTATCTTATACGGCATTAAGGAGGGAGGTCAGTTTTGTTTCTAAGAGCTTTCACTTTTACAAAATTGGCAAGAGAAGTATCAAAATATGATGTCCTTTATTATTTCATCCATTATGCACAATCATGCCAATAAAAGAGGTGGGCTCCCTCATTAGGCACCATTAGACAGCACAGTATGGATCCTCCTCACAACCTGAAAAGGTCATTTTGCAGTATGAGTGTGACATCATAGTGAGTGCTTTTATCAGAATTTTATGAATTGCTCCTTTCATACTTATTTACAGTTGTTTTTTAGGGGTTTAGGTTGATTGTGAACTATCAACCTGCCTGACTTTGATTCTGGTATTAATCAAGTGGTATTCATGCTCTGTATGTATTTTCTTTTGTGTGCACAAAGGTGCGTTCTTCGTTCCGTATGTCATCTTCTTCGTGTGCTGCGGTATCCCCGTGTTTTTCCTGGAGACTGCCCTGGGTCAGTTCACCAGTGAGGGAGGCATCACCTGCTGGAGGAAAGTCTGCCCGCTCTTTGAGGGTGAGAAAACATGCAGTTAATATCTTTTATCAGGGTGTACTCAGGATTTAAATAATTGAAGAGTAAATTATAAACTACGCAGAGACAAAATAATCGGGGCTGATGGAACTGGATTCATGCACATGCTCAGGCTCAAACACCATTATATCAATGTATTCTGTAAAAAATAGCAGCGTGCACAACCAAAAAATGTATCGGGTGCACGGCTGTGGCCAGGAGAAAAAAAAGAGAACACCGGCACTTACAAGTAAATGAACTTTTTTAACATGAGAAAACAGACAAAGCAAACATATTTCAACTGGAAAGCTATCACCAGGGAATGTAAATGTATTTCTCCATGATAATCAGGAGTAATTAATTGGTTTATACTTTTATAAACTATTGTAACACCTGTCCAAGCTGCAGACTCCTACAGGTCTCTTACTGACATTTGTCACTGCAGCTGTGAACACTTACAATAATTCAATAATATTTGCCTTTTCAGGTATTGGCTATGCAACGCAGGTGATTGAAGCTCATCTAAACGTGTACTATGTAGTGATCCTCGCCTGGGCCATCTTCTACCTCTTCAACTGCTTCACCACTGAGCTGCCGTGGGCTGGCTGTGGGCACTACTGGAACACAGGTAGGAGGAGGGAACAGTGGACAAGAGAGGAAATTATTCTTGCAAACAAAATCAATCATGTGCATTTTTTTTAAGAGGAAAGAAAACAGAAAATATATCCTAGCATTTAATGTGCCATATCTGCACATGTACCTGCACTCTTAAAAATAATGCCTTGTCATTGTGTATCCACAGAGAACTGTGTCGACTACTATGGAGAAAATGCCACCAACATTACAAACCCCAACGCCACCTCTCCAGTCATTGAGTTCTGGGAGTGAGTACATTTTTTATTAATTTCTTTTCATGTTCTGTCATGTTCATTAGTCTTCATATGAGATTTAATGCTCTGTTTGAGTGTGCAAAGTCCCATTGGAGAGCATACTACAACGATGGCTTTCATCTCTGTGGCTATGAATATTAATGGTATCACAGTTTGTATATAGCACCACGAAGAGATGCTTTGTCAGTTACATCTCAGGTCCTCCTTTAATCTCATTGTCCAACGTAATGTTAAAAATCTGAGCTTCTGACAGCTCCAGACTGTTTCCCTGCCCCCTTCTCCCCCTCAACCTCTCCCCCAATACTTAGTCAGCCCTTTTCATATTTGTGTGTCAACAGGCCCTGGTAGGCCAGCTGTCTCCCAGCTAGAGCCATGTGTGTGGCAGCGGATCAGGCCTTGTCAGTGTGTAATG
>JAPZEB010000012.1:14764216-14777171 GCA_029783705.1 Chaetodon striatus
TGTGTAATGCTGACCACACTTCCTGTCTCGCTGCCAGTGGCTATGTTTACACTACTGGGCTGTATCTCTCTTTTTTCTAACCTATATTTTGCCATCAAATGGTTAAATTAAAAATGTAATCTAGATTTTTGTGTCTAAATCAAAGTTAAGTGACATGACTTGTGTGACAGAGTAATGAAAACATCAGATTTGAGCCAGGAACATAAACCTAACCACGGAGCAAGACATGGCCAAAAAGCCAACCACCATGTCGTTGGCAAAAATAGTGACCTGCTAGGCTTTGTTTAATCGATGCCAACACAGACTGTCATGATTGGTACTGTATATACAGCATAAACAAACATCGGTGCACCAAGTTAAACAAGCTGTATTTTGCCATCTGTATGGAACTTTATTTTCATGGCTTAATTATTCCATCTTTATATTTTATATTAGAAAGCTTAAAACACTGAAAGAGAATTTGATGAAAAGACTGTCAAACATATGAGTAGTTATATTACCAGTGCATCATTAAAGTAGAGATGCGTCTTGACCATAGACTGTATAAAATAATGTATGTAGCCACTGTGACGTCACCCTTTAGTGTGTTGGCTGCTGTTCTGAAGCCTTGAGTTTGGCATTTTGGCTGCCGCCATTTTGGATTTTTGGAGCAGAAGTGATCATATTTGGGTGAGATGGTGGAGCTGTGGAGGAGCTAGATCTGAATGAGAGTCTGAGGACACCATCAACAGACAGTCTGTCACTCACAGTGGCCTTAATTATGTGTAACTTTAAGCCTTAATAAAATGTTAACGGGTGCGTTATATAAAAACTCACACCCCGTGCAGCTGTCATGAGACCAAAACAGATTTTGGAACCAGGCTGTGAACATGTTTATTTTTCCTGTAAAGTTGGGCATTTTAACATGAGGGCTTATGGGGATTGACTCGCTTCTGGAGCCACCCTCAAGTGGCCATTTGAGGAACTGCAGTTTTTAGCACTGTGGAAGTTGATTTTTTTTCTTAAATAAACTGAAACAGAAGAGTGAACACAAGATATTCATGCTTTATCGTCTCAGGGTGTTTTTATCAATAAATGCAATTGTTTGTTATTTATTCAATTAAAAAAATTCACAGATGAGAAGGAAAAGTAGACATGTTTCTCTGGTAAAGCTAACTTAGGCAAATGCTCTGTATGTTGGTTACACATTATTTATGTGACCATGTAGAAGATAGCTGCCTTCTGTTTGCTTAGCTGCAGTTTGAACCATACTGAACTTTTAATTACTGTGAGATACGGGTATTATCTTTTGCCTCAGAAACTCCCACACCTACTTTGCCGTAATCATAGACACAGTGTGCACACAAGTCGCACTTTGCACTCATATAAAACCAATTTACATACGTTTGAGAGCTCAAACAAGTATATTTACACACATTAGTGTTCACATCTTGCCCTCGCGGCTGACCAGGGAGGGACAGGGGGGCTGTGTTGGACCTAGCCTGTGGCCGGCCACCAAGAACATGTCATGATGATCAATGGCTGGTCAGGAGCTCCGGGGGTGAACTCGGTGGCAAAGATTTGGCAGAACCTTGTAGCTCTGTGGCACCGAGTCTCGCTTCTCATCCTTCATCAATGCTGTTGGCTGGCTTTGCCTCAACAAACAGGAAACACACTGTTGATTCACCACCGCCGACGAGCTATGATGTCATAATTGCTGATAAGGTGCCCCGTATCTTGCGCCTACACTGTTACACCTGTGGGCGAAACACTGAAGAGAAGGCTTTAGTTGTAGAGCTGTGGTAGACCATTACAAGCCCTCTATTGGATTCTGTGGACTTGATAACTCTGTACTGCTGAGCAGGATGCTTAGATACACCATTTCAATATCAAAATATACCTTATTTGTCCCCACTGAAAAATCTGTTTTGGACTCCGCAGTGTAGAGCCACAATAAATTAACACATAACCAACAGAGGCAATAAGAACACACAGAACGTTGGACACAAACCTCTCTTTTACAGCGTTAGCCAGCTGTATTTTGGCTACCATCCGCTGACTGGGCTCCACAGACTCAGCAACTTAAGACCAGGCAGGATGGCTTCTGTGGGAATTTCGGTGGTCAAGTCGGCCAGGAAGTTCACGTCTGTGGACCACAGTGTTGACAGCTGCTTACTATAGGGAATCAGGAAGTGAGGTGGAGTTAAAAATTTAAAAGATTGTCTATTTGCACCTAGATGAAAATAGTCACACCGCTACTTACACCCATTCCCGCATGCATTATTATGTATACCCCTGCATGCTGTGATAGGCTAGTCACGTCGAAACATCAAGCTCGGAAGCGATTATGGCAGAGGCCATGATTAGGGCTAGTCCTAGCCAATTTTGGATATTCTTTGAGACAAAAATGGTAACTTTTCGAGAACAGACTCACAAATGTTATGCCAGAAAGTCTAATGACGGAGTATAATGAACAACACAGTCCAAAGGAGTAAGACTTGCTGGATGAATGGGTTCAGGACAGAGCTTTCACATGGGAGACTGTGGTTAAAGTCCTGTGTAAGTCAATGTTTGCTTGTTATTTCTAGATTCAGTTGACTTATTATTTTAAGTTTTTAGTATAAATTAGGTGAATATGCACTGTGTACATAAACTGTAGCAAAATGGCTGAATAGACCCGTTCTTATTAACGTCATATTATGACGTCTCTAGAACGTCCAGGAATAGAGGTCCTGGGTTCAAATAGCATTGTTGGCTATGGGCACCTGGATGCTAACAGCATCTGCCAAAAATCGAGCATAAAAGCAGTTTTCTCGACTGTGGTGCTTGTGCTCATTCAGTGTCATCCAAGGGTGAATTCTTATTTAAATTCCAGGAGTACCACAGTGGTCAGTGGACGTTTTTGTGAACCAAGCCCCAATTTGGCTCAGTATGTTGTGATTGACTCGTCAGGTAGTGATCCCTGACAACATTTTGACCACCAGGGACACAGAGGGCTTTCAGGGGCTGAAGAATCTGCATGACCTTTATTAAGTGGTTTATGGTCAAAACTGTTGAGCAAACCAGACTTCTTCCTGCCTGGTGATGTTGCCCCCCCAAAGAGCAGTTGTCCCACCATAACCTCCTTGATGCTTAATATCCTCATCTCCATCTCCAGTAAGATTATATAACACCTTTCCATCGGAGCCACACTACTGCCGACTGCCTTCATTATGGAGATTCGTCCCCATCCAGCGGGTGAATGAAGGGGGATGCCATCTTCCTTGTTAGCAAAATGACCATAATGTGACCCCCTGTTAACCTGCCATCACTCTTCATCCACAGGGTCCGGACCCAGACCTTTAACTGATAAATTATTGAAAATTATTAAATTTTGACATCCGTCCCCTGGTTAAAAATTAACAAATCGCCTACTGCCCCCATCCCATCAAAGATGCATCATTGAAGGTGTCTTTCTGCTTGGTGTCTGTCGTCCTTAAGCCAATCAGACATGATCATTCAGAACATAAACCATATTAGGCCAAAGACAGAGTTGAGGCATGAGGAGGACAGTGTGTTCATCCACAGCTTAAACAACCATGGGAAGTTCAGTCATGTGGCAGAGGAGACTCAGCAGAAGAGAGGAAGTCTTATTGTTGGATAAGAACACTTTTCTGCTCCCTTCCAATTATTAGATGACAGATGGAAAGTCACTTGTAAATCTTAAGTAGGGGTTGTGGAGCCGCACGTGAGAAGAGTGTTGCCATGCTGTCCTCACGTTGTTCAAGACTGCATCGTTCCACACAAATGTAGTTCCACAATTGCTGCTTGTAAATTTTGCTGTCGTATTACCTTGTAGTTGCATCCTCAACTGCAAGGTTAGCAGCAGGACGAGGATCAGCCATCAGAGGATAGAAAAGGTCATCCTGTTGGTTAGTTCCCGCATTGTCATGTTGTTCGTTGAGTTGCTGACAGAAATCTAATTTATGGTTTTGTCAGGATGGTTGTATTTATGATTGGTACTGTGTGCATTTGTACTGTCATGTTGTGAGTAGTTTGTTTCCCTATTCCGTTACAAAACATAGATTTTAGTTTTGAGGCTCAAAAAATCCAGTTCATTGCACATTATATTTGTAAGTTAGTGTCGTGGTTTGAAGTTGAGGAGTTGAAGTACTTTGGGGGGTTGGAGAATGCATTAACTGAACTAGCAACTATGGTTAACCAGCAAAAATGACAGTACTATTTATATTAAGCAACCTCAAACAAATATGTATTTTTCATCATTCTCCTTCTATGTTGTAAGTTATTCAGTACAATTTGCACTTAATGCCTGAAGACAGATCTCAGAGAGCCTGCAGAGGCTCTACATTTTATGTCCAACACCATTTTCCCTTTCCAGAAAGTGTTTTTCGAAGGCTTGTACTTATGTCAACTAAATGAAATTGTAACTCGTCCGTGTTCTCTGTGCCAAATCAGACGCAGAGTGCTGAAGATATCAGATGGTATTGAGCACATGGGTGGAATGCGCTGGGAGCTGGCCATGTGTCTGGCCCTGGCCTGGTTCATCTGCTACTTCTGCATCTGGAAGGGACCCAAGTCGACTGGCAAGGTGAGACAGAGTAATGCATCTTTACTGTTCTGTGCGTGCGTGTATGTGAGTCTGTGCAGTGGAAATGCAAATCACATGAAACGTGAAAATTGTATGTGTAATGGGGTTATCACATCATCTATTTCATGATGGAGGGTTTTTTATATGAGTGTTTGTGTGTGCATGTTACTTTCCTGGTATTGCTGTTTTTCATCCACCGGAGCAGTTTTAATTTTCATCTTGCTCACTAAAACAGCCACAAGATTTCCCATCTTGTCCTCAAAACAACTCCCTGACAGGAAGCCACAAGTACTCGCCCCTGCAAATAGAGGACAAAAGGGGTGTCTGCACCACACACTTCTACCTTTCCTCCCATCACCCTTTCCATTTTAATGTCCTCCTTGAGTCTCTTCTAGCAGCCTCAAGGAGGACAGTGAGGACTCTGCACCTTGGTTTGGGCGCTCAGCTCCCTCTCTTAGATTGAATGAGACAGAATGAGTAGAGAGATGGAGATGGAGTGAAAAAAGAGAGGGAAGAAAGAGAGTAAATAGAAAAGAGGAGAGGTGTGTGAGGAAAAATTAATGGGTTCACATTCTACATGACGGGGGGAAAAAAACAACTAGGCGGCAATGCCTATATCTCCCTGAAGTGTCTTTTGTCTGGCTGTGAAGTAAGAGGGGAGAAGGCTTCTTCATGGCTGGGCTTTAGCAGCCGGTCCAAGATTGATTCCTGTATTCACTGGAGGAAAGGAGAGCGTTCATGAGGAGCATGCAGAGTATATCCTCAGCCTCCGCCTCTGCTGCCTCTCTCTCACTCTCTCTCTCCTGCTATGAGAAATAAACCACAGCTCGCCCGTTGCAAGAGAGAGGTGCTTTCTTCTCCACAGACCCTACAGCCCATTCAGTTCCGACTCTGCTAAGCTGTTTGCTTTTGTTGGCCGTGTTTGCCAGCCATTCTCGCATTTAAGCCCTCCTGTTAGATTTACGGCGAGGCAGGGGCAAGTTTGACCAGTAAATTTGTGGTGGCTTAAATGTTTACCCGTGGTGAGCTGGAGGAAGCATGTGGAGCATCAAAAGTTCATGGAGAGATTGAATATTGTCCTTTTCATCTCCAGAGAGATGAAGAGAAAGAGGGCGAGAAGGTTTAGGGTGTGTGATAGTTTTATTTGACAAATTAAAGGAGGGATTTGCCAGGCAGGAGACAACTTTTCCCACACTTTCCCCCGCAGGCCACGCTAGGATTAACAGAGCTTACAGTGGACAGTCTAATTGAGTCTAGTAGATCCTTACTGTTTAAACACTACCTCGGTTAGGAATTGATCTTTTTTAAACTGTTGATTCAGGTTTTGAAGGTGAAGGATATTCAGGGTATTCAGAATGTTGTCAGTTTCTGAATGGTCGAGGGTAAAATCAAGCTTTAACTGGTATTTCAAATAAGTCACACTTGTCCCTACACTTTAATAGTGAACTGAAGTTTTCTGGAGTTGGATTACGAAGTTTATTGCATCAAAACTTGAGACAAAATATTTGTTTCCCCCTCGAAAAAGGAGTTTCCATTCATGAAACTGCGGCTTGCAGTTTTAAAGTAATCTGACCAGGGGTGTACGAGTAATTGGAGTGTGCATGCGTGTATGAGTATGTGTTTAGGCCCGTTTATGTGAATGGTCCACTTTATCTTTGTCTGTAGTATGTGCACACCCATTTCAATGTTGTGAATGAAGTTGTGTGTGTGTGTGTGTGTGTGTGTGTGGACTCATGCACTTCTGTGCGCGCTTCAAAGAAAAGCACATTTTCCCACACTGCCAGCATCACTCCTCTGGGCTTCTCCTGTTTAAGAGACGGGGCCAGAGGAGCCTTCTTTTCTTTTCAGTCTCCTGGCCTGGCTCTGTTCTGTCCTGTTCTGCCCTCAATTGGACTTTGACTGGATGCCAGCAAGCCAGGGGATGTATGTTGTCCGCCTCTGCCTTCCAAGAGGCCAGGGTCTTTGTTCAAGGGGTTTCTAAGAGTCTTGAGATGTCGAGCACAATTCTGCAAAACCTGAATGGTTCAATAAAAAAGGGAGTGTTAGTCTGATGGTTAGCAAGTGCTAGCTACTGTACTGAAGGTATGTCTGATGTTTACTATAGTGGAGTTGACTCTATAGTGCTGTGCGTGATACTCTGTCTACCCTATCCTTGCAAAACTAGAGCTGCAAAACTGAGTGCTGATACACTCCAGATTCCAGGTTAGGTTGATCCCTATTATAATGCATATGTAGGCCGGGGCTATGATGCTATGTCATATGGCTGATGTTAAATGCTACAAGATTGGTAGACAAAATGGTTATCTGAAAATGCAAAAGAAGCTGTTTTTTTAAGAATGCACCTACAAAGCTTTGGTTCCTGGGGCCTCTCATGTCCTCTTAATTCCTTAAAATGTATTTTCTGATATAATAAATATGGCCCTACATAGATATACTTGTATCCATCATGGATGATATTATCAGACATGTTTACAGCACTGCTAGTAGATCCTGGGATCACTTTACTTTGACAGTCCACTGTTGACTCCAAACAATATGTAATAGATTTTAGGCTCAAGTTCAGGCAAATCATGGCTCACGAAAGTGCACAATTAAGTAACCCTTCATTGTCTCCTTTTGTTTGATTGTATTTAACTACAAGGTGGTTCAAAAGGGGTATAATAAGGTACTCAAGAGAAGATACTCAGTCAAGTATCAATGTTTGTCGATTAATGTTTGTTATTCTCACTACAATATACTAATGATTATCTTTTCATTTGACCAGTCATTCCAACCCTTTTGCCTTCTTACTGCCTAAAACAAATCAACACAATGAGCTGTTGTATTAAAGATTTCTTTTTCCTTTTCTGAGTAAAAAATATACAGTTAATTAAATTTTGTGAAACAAAAAAACTCATTTTTTATACCTTTAATCATCTTGGGACCTCATCATCTATCTTGGAACCCCTCAGTTACATGTAGGTTTCAAAGGTTCCCCTATTCTCGACATCAGCCATGTTTGGTGTGACCTGCTAGGTGTCATAGCTGGTTAGATCCTGAACAAAACTTAAAAGTTAGTCATTGTTTTACTTCTTCACATTGTGGCACATTGTGGTAATGTGTGTGTGCAACAGCAATTATCGTCCCACTTATTTCACTTCCTTCCTGCCCATGTGTGGTAAGATTAGTCATATCCTCTTACCTTTAGCTCTGAGAAGTGGTTTGTTAATATTGAGCTGTAAGGATGGCACAAAACAGCTCTCTCCTTCCTCCTTAGGAATCTTTGAGTCCAGTTAATCCAATGTATGTCCTGTAGTTGTGGCGTTTTTTTATGCCCCGTAGCAGCAATGGCTGTGGCCAGAGGCATTATGTGTTTGTGTTTTATGTCCATCCATCCCAGCCTTGTGAAGGCGACATCTTAAGAACACCTTGAGGGAATTTCTTCAAGTTTGGCACAAAGGTTCACTTGGACTCAGCGATAAACTGATCAGCTTTTGGTGGTCATACGTCTAAGGTTAAAGTCACTGTGACCTTGCACACGTTTCATTTGGTGAACGCCATATCTCAGAAACGCCTCGAGGGAGTTTTCCCAAATTAGGCACATTCGTTGACTTGGTGGTCAAAGGTCACAGTCACTGTGACCTCACAAAACATGTTTTGACCATAACTCAAGAATTCATATGCTAATTAAGACAACATTTCACACAAATGTCTAATACAATAAAATGATTAAGTTTGTCATAATGTTCTGCAAAAACTTTTTTCTGGCCATTATTCAACAGCATAACTCAGACACAGAGGAGGAAACATTTGGTCAGATACAGAATTGATGACTCTAATCTTGGGTGTCCATCTTGAAGTTGAGTTGATTGCATAGATCCTGCTGGGTCGAAGATATGTGTGAATAATCCGTATTTTCACAGACATAGATGTAAGCTGTAAGAGAAACTTCACAGGTTCGCAACTACAAGGCGGTAATTTTAGTTTTTTAAATAGGTGGAAGAGGGGGTGGCCATGTTGGTTAGAGCCCATTATTAATCAGCTATGACTTTTGCTTGCCGGGTTTTTGCTTTGCAAGGCTTCACTTTGACTTCATTTTGTACACATCATATGTAGTTATGTAAGCAAATACTGCTGTAAGTTCTGACAGTGACTCAGTGTCAGCTGTGCTTATGTGTGATCTGTACATAATTTAATATTCCAAATCTGTGCACGTTTATACCTACAGGTTGTGTATGTGACAGCGACATTTCCATACGTCATGTTGCTGATCCTGCTGATCAGAGGAGTGACGCTGCCAGGAGCATTCGACGGTATCAAGTTCTACCTCTACCCAGACATATCACGTCTCTCTGACCCTCAGGTAGGCTTGGACCCAATGTATCTCACTCTCTACTGGTACAAAAAGGTAAAAGAATCTGCCTCCATCATTATAGGTTCAAAGTTAAAGTGCCACGAGTGATGGGTGAAAATATACGAACAAATTTTACAAAACAAGACTTTTCCCACTCACTTTAATCATAGCTCAGGCTGCTTGCTAATGTGAATGAACAAGAAGTTAATAAAACAGACACGAGTTGAGACCTTTGCCAGCAGAGGCCAATGGTGCATTCACATGGTCCTTGGATGGTTGTTCTTCTGACGTCGGTGGGTTTACAAGCGTTATTGTCTTTTGGAAACAACATTGCTTAGCAGTTGCATTTAAAAAGCATTTAAACAACACATTAATAAGGTTGAGTAAATGGAACAGATCAAGTGAGCCATGAAAAATGAATGAGAACTCATTTTTCAGATTATTCCAACACAACATAAATGCAGCACAAGGCTATGGTGGTAATGGGTACATCTGCTACTTGCCCATCAAAGAATGACGGATTGCTTGTCAGTGACATTTCTGTAACATCGTTTTGGGCTTACGTAGCCTACCCACATGCAACTGGGATGCTGAATCAGTGCACTTAAATGAATATATTATCTTTATTAATGTGAACCTATTCATGATGACTAGTAATGCACTAAAGAGAGGTTTTGTGGGGCAGGCAGTGTCACGGGAAAACCAACACCATATTTTGCAAAAAGCATCAAAACTGGAAAGATTGAATACATTTACATATATCAACTTGAAGGAATTAATACTGTGAAAAGACTTGGTCCGCCCATCACTAAGGCCTCATTTACGCCGCAAGCGATTCACTCGCGAAACGTTCGCGAACGGTCGCTATTTACTCTATGTTTTCATTTCAGTGAGCATGTTAACAGGTTAGAGCATTCACACCGCATCTGTTCAACGTGCTGCTCGAGTTGCACTGCTCGAGTTGTGCTGCTCAAGTCGTGCTGTTTTCGCAAGCAAGCTCAAAAAATAGAAGAGATGCCGATTTTTTGTGAAAGTCGCGAGCCCAATGGTTGCGATATTCAACAAAAAATCGATATCTACGGTGGCTGAGAGAGGTCATAACACACGCAAACGCCACAACACGGTGTTGTGGGTGTTGTGGAGTTTGCGTGTGTTGTGACTTCTCTCGGCCACCGTAGACATTTCCCCCTTGACCAAACGAGACCTGACAGCCACGTGTTTCATGTTTTGTTTTGTGTTTCATGCGTGCGAACCTGTCCAACCTGGGCTTTGGGTCCAAACTCACTTCTTCTTTTTTGTGGTTTATTGGAGATTTGCAAACACGGTGCACTACTGCCACCAACTGTTCAGGTGTGGTTTGTATTTTGACGGGATAGCAGCGGCTACTGCGTGACGTGTCTTTGGTTTTGGTGTGAATACATGTGTGCTACTGCTAAGCTTGTGGACCGCTTCGCGAATGCATCGCTTGCAGTGTAAGTGCCACTGAGATGTTGCCATGTACAGACAAGACAAAGTAATAGGTTAGGATCCCACCTCATCCCCTTTTAAAAGTTACAAGAAGGACACACACAGTGTCACTCATAGCAGCATAAATTCTTCTTCTCAGTGATCGACAGAAAATATGCTCAGGTTACAAATCCTTTTTTACTGTAAGTTATAAGTAAAATATAAAATCCCCAAACATCCACACACACTTCAGCTATAAAAAAAGAAAAAAAAAACAGTTATGACATTTATTGACTGCAATTGGCAATTCAAATAATGTTAATTTGATCTGTTGAATCAGTCTGAATGTGCTGTGTTAAAACAGGGACTGTTTTTGAAAGGCAGAAGGTACCAAAGTAAAGCAGGAGGGGTTAAAGAGACTCATGGGATTGAAATGATACCCCTGCCTTACACCCACCTGTCTGGAGCTGAAAGGCTGCCAGGGGGACAGGTGGTGTTGTTGTTACTGTAATGCGATGGGGGATCAGTCTTTTTTTTTTTCACTGCTATCACTAATGTACTTTATTGTACCATTTTAGTCAGAGGGAAGCTGTTTGCCAAATGGCAAGTACTGCCTTTGTGGTAAAAGACATGTTATAGACATTTTGCTTCAGGTATAAATCCCAGTCTAGTGGCAGTGATGCTACTGTGCTACTATTATGGAGCCAAGATCATCATAGCAGAGCTGACACTTCCTGCTGCTGATGAGATGATCTAGGGTCAAGAAAAAAGTGAACCTTCAGAAACTAGAGGGGTGGAAAGTTCAGGATTTGAGGCTAATAGAGATGGTGCATTAATATATAACACAGACAGACAGACACACGCACAGAGCAGACTCCTTGACCTCGTCTGAAAAAGCAGACACCTCAGGTCGCTAGGCAACAGTGCAAAAGAAAATGTCAGTGGATGGGGTGTCATGACAACATGAATTGAGATAGACGAGTTTGAGGGAGAAAGAGAAAACGGATCAAAACACAGTGATTGACAGTTTGATAAATTGACAGATTGAATTGAACGGGAAATTTCTGTATCACTTTGAGTGGCAATATCATGGATTACATTTCAGCAAAATGTTGTCACATTTAATTAGGAAAACAAATGTGAAAAATTTGAAATTCAGCCTTATCGTAAAACTTTCTGACATGAGTTCAGAACTGACCGTTCATTGAACTCTTTCCCCGAACAGCGTTTGTCCAATCACAGCTTAACAACCCTAACTTGGCTCGGCAGTCCTGTCAAGCTTGGATGTGTCTGCATTTTGAAATGATTTGCATGGGACTGTGGCACAAGCGATATTTGACATTTAAACAGTCTTTTCTTTTTTACCAGAGAGGAGAGGAGTTGTAAGGAAGGGATTACACAGTGTGTTTATTTGCTGTAATATAAACTGCAGTTGTTAGCATGCTAGGTTAACTAGCTTTTACCTGCTGAAATAATCTATTGTGTAAGGCCAAGGTACACACAAAGTTCATGTTGGACATGCAGCTTTAGCCTCAGTCCTACAAGAAAAATTTTATGTTTGCAGACTTCATGTACACACTTTAGAAACCTTTTACAAGATTCTTGTTTCTTGATTCTTGTCTCTTTAAAAAAAGAAACATAAATAATCAGCTGGAGGCGGCATTATTTCTTTCATAACCAACCTAACATTGCAGCTCCTTTATAAACAGATAAAGCTCTTCTTGCCCTGGACGCCTTCTCTGGATTGGATGAGGTGATCCAATATTTTCTGTTTATTTTACTACTTTCTAGAAGTGACAGGAGCACAAAATCATCTTCATTGCTTGTCTCGTGTTGCGAATTTTCTGAAGAGAATAATAAAACACATCAGATTCAGTGTGCAAGGTTTCCGTGTGTAACAGTTTTTATTGGATGATGGATTTAAAACGTACAAAATATAAGGACTTAAGGCCTTAAGGCCGTGTCTGATATCATTCACTCGTTCACTACTTCCTAATCACTATCTAATAAGTTCTATACAAATGACTATTTTGTAAGCTCATCTGCAAAATAAAAAAACAAATTCGGACACTCTCGGGTCAATTTTTCTGCGCAATCAATCAGTCAACCAGTCAGTTACATAAAATTCAGCAAAATGTAGTAGTTGTCAGTTTCGTCAGTATTTAGTGATAGTAATAAATAAATGTCAGTGTTCAGGATAAGACAGGGTCATCATTCAGTATCCTTACGGCTTAAGGGTAGAAACTCCTCCTGAGCCTCTCAGGAGGAGTTTCATTTGAGTTTTGCTGGCTTGTCGTTAAGGCTGCATTTTCTTATTGCCCGCCACCACAGCCACTAAGAGTATACATGTTGGCCAAGAGACAAAGCTGCCCCTCTCTCTCTGTAACTTAGACCAAACTCCAATCAAACGTTAAAACTAGGCAGTGCCGATCAAATATAAACCAAGATTATGTTACTGAGTTGCCAATTTCTCACTTCAGATTACATGTTTTAGCTCACTTTTTAACTTTAATTCATAATCATTTGTTGCCAGCCAGTGGTGGTTGTAGGTTTTGCATTCATTTGGACAAAAGTGAATGCCACAGTCCTTTTTCTCTGTTTTCTCTGGT
>JAPZEB010000012.1:14858882-14885631 GCA_029783705.1 Chaetodon striatus
TATTTTTTTTGAAAAGCACCACCCCACAAATTCCTTGTAGCTAAAGTAAAGAAATAAAAAATAAAAAAAACAAGTGAAGGGGCCAAAAGTCTGTAAAGAGGCTCCTGTTTTTGCATACTTTTGAGCTACAAATGACAGAATCACTGCAGGCCAAGGTCATGTTTGTCAGTGACACTCCAAGACCCTGCATTGTCCCGCGACTTCTGCCAAACTGAATATCCATCATGCCACATGCACAGTCCAGCCAGTATGAGGCCGTTACCCTAACTGCTACTCCGGGCACTATAAAGCTTCCAGCATATCAAGTTCACAAAGTCGAGGTTGACGAACTGTAGCAGGTCCCTTTGAGCTGGTCGCCATGACGCCCTGATAGCCATAGTGATGGTGGACAGACATGAAATGTTTTAAGGTGACGCTTGGTCTATACTGGTCCTGCCTGAGCTGCACATTCACAGCAACACAGTTTCCACAAGACAGTCTTAGCGCCATTCTGTCCTCACCGATGAAACATCACTAACGCTTACCAGCCACAGCCGCCGGTCCCCTCACCCCCAATGTTATTCCACTTGACCGATTTAGTACTGTCCTGCACATCCAATACTATAATTGCTTCTTCAACGGTTTCCTCTTCACCTTCATCTGTCTTATTTTCTTTTCTTTTGTTTTCTGCTTCTCTCCTTTTACAGGGTGGACTGTACGTGTTCAAGCTATTTGACTACTACTCAGCTAGTGGCATGTGCCTGCTCTTCCTGGTCTTCTTTGAGTGTGTCTCAATCTCATGGTTTTATGGTGAGCCACACTCAGGAATCTTCTTGAGGATTTTTTTCCCCCCATCTTTTGTTGTTGACGTATAAAGAGCTAAAATTTCTAAATCTAACATCTAGGATCTAGACTAGAAACATACCTGAGACAATGAATTATGGAGCACATCTCTAGTCACACAACGCGATAACTAAAGCTGTATTCATCCTGCTTTATCTCTGGTTTCAGGTGTGAACAAATTCTACGAGAACATTGAGGAAATGATCGGATACAAGCCCTGTCTGTGGTGGAAGGCATGCTGGGTCGTTTTCACTCCACTCATTGTGGCTGTAAGTGATATCTGTGGGTGCACAATGCTTTGGACACCAACAGGGAAAATAGCACCCCATCAAGGACAGCATTAGGGCTCATGGGGTCTGAGGGGAAGCTATATATCGACAGTGAATGCTATAATCTCTGTCTGTGAAATCCATGCTGTGATTTTTCTTGTCACTTTAGCTTGCTGGTCGTGTGTAGGAGACCAATAGCAGTGCAATAGCTTTTACTTTATAACTTGTACTTGATGAAATGATTAGCTAATCAAGTGTCAGTGCCACCGGTAAATTGCCCTGTCAGTGAACGTGGTAAAGTGCCTTCTAGGTTGCCCCTCCAGTGAAGAAAATGTTCTGCATAGTCCTCTCAAGTGACCTTGCAGTGCAGATATTTTGATGCAGTGCTCTCTGGAGTGCACTTCTAGAGAAGAAAACGAGATGTAGTGTCCTCTAGAATGCTTTTCCAGTGAAGAAAATGGGATGCAGTGTCCTCTCGAGATGCAGTGTCCTCTAGAGTGCTCTTACAGTGAAGAAAACGTGATGCAGTGTCCTCTAGAGTGCTCTTCTAGTGAAGAAAAAGAGATGCAGTGCCCTCTTGAGTGTTCCTCCAGTGAAGAGGATGCAATGTAGTGTTGTTTAGAGTGCACTTCTAGAGAAGAAAACAAGGTGAAGTGTCCGCTAGAGTGCACTTCCAGTAAAGAAAACCAGATGTAGTGTCCTCTAGAGTGCCCTTCTACTTAAGAAAATGAGATCTAGCGTCCTTTAGAGTGCACTTCTTGTGAAGAAAACAAGATGAAGTGTCCTATAGAGTGAACTGCTGGTGAAGAAAATGAGATGTGGTCTGCTAGAGTGCACTTTCAATGACAAATAGAAGATGTAGTGTCCTCTGGAGTGCCCTTCCAGTGAAGTAAACGTGATGCAGTGTCCTTTAGAGTGCCCTTCCAGTGGAGAAAACATGATGAAGTGATCTCTAGTGTGCAGTTCCAATGAAGAAAACAAGATACAGAGTCCTCTAGAGTGCCCTTGCAGTGCCGTATAGGCTGCATTACATGCTAGAAAACTTTCTGTGAGCTGGTGCCCCACTGCATGCAGCTGCTGCCCTTTTTATTTAATTCGCCCCTGCCCCTCAGACAGCCTGAGTTTGCCACTGGTCACTGCTTTATATACTTTAACAGCATCACTTTCAACATACCTTCATAGAATACTTAACAAAGTGTGTCTGATGTGTCCAAAGATCATCCAACACCAGAGGCTCATTCTGAAGTTTTACCGTAGTATTTCCACATGTTCTCTTCCTGGAAGTGAGACTGTTAGTTAAATGTAAAACATGATGATAAAGGTGCTGAGATCTATTTCCTTGTCTCTCTTGTCCAGGGCGTCTTCTTGTTCAGTGCAGTGCAGATGGTTCCCCTCACCATGGGTGACTATGTGTTTCCAGCCTGGGGCCAGGGGGTCGGGTGGTGCATGGCTCTCTCCTCCATGACCCTCATCCCTGGCTACATGGGCTACATGTTCCTCACTCTCAAAGGCACATACAAAGAGGTAAGATCAATGGGAATTCAGTCGAAGAGCGGTTGCAGTTTTGAATAATACCATAAATCTGTTTTTTGCTGTTCTTGCTAAAAAGCAATGAATACTTGAACTAACAAACAGGTAAAGTTACCAGATGCTCATATCAAATAGTTCAGATATCTGCAAATGCAAATGAAATATAAACACAATCTATACACATATATTTCAAGGAAATGCTACAACACTTATACATATGTATACAGGTATATAAATACCAAGAGTTTTGGTTGGTGGAGTGCAAATACGATAACTGCAGATTTCCCAGAGCATCACTGCACCCAGCTCGGAGAATTTCATACATCTATTAACTGATTTGAATTTTAATCTGCAGTCAGCAGCGAGGCAGGCTCTGTGTAAGAGTTTCAAGTGGATTACTTGGTATGCAAGATTGTTGGCTCAAATATAATATTACATACTGTATGATAGACCACTCTAACGCAGACACACAGTGGTGTATTTAGACAGTGCTGCTGTTTTGTGAGGATAATGTAATGTCATACAAGCCCTGAGGATTTTACAGCCAGTTTTAACCATGAAGGGAAGCTTGAATGGACATTTAAGGTCACCCTGTCAATTTTTTACCTACAATCTGGCTCAAATATGTTAACCAGAATGTACTGATCTGGGATTTATATCATCCTCACTTACATTTACAACATTTACATAATGGCTGGCAATGACTGCAGCACCTGAAATGTAATTTAGCATCAAAAAGACTCTTCACACTGATGTTAAAATGCTCAGCTTAGCCCGGTGTGATTCTGCTCTGTGCATTATGACTGCACCGTGATTTGGTAATGAGCAAACACATAGGCATGCTGGGTAAAGACTTGATAAATTGCCATGAAGAGCAGCACAGTGATAAAAGGATTAGTAAAATAGAGTTTCTAATGAGTTCTGTTCAACAATTTTAGATGCCTTTTCGCTACACCAGCCACTGAGCTCTCAGTAAATTATGCTCATTTGTATGCAGCAGAATGGTGCGCTGCATTTTTTATTGATCTGATGATCCTAATCAATGGCACATAATACCTTTTCCGGCATTCCATTAACATTAAGAGCGCTTTGATTTGCAGTCATCCACAATGCGCTGAACAATAATCGAGCATCTATACGGTCCCTGGTGACAGATATAGCTTTATAGCCACCACTGACGGAATAAATGGGCCATAATTGCAGGCAGTGCAACAGAGACTGTCAGAGGCGATATGCAGGTGTCAGATCCTGCAGTACCAGCTGATGGCTGATTGTCTAATTGTAGCAATCAGCCAGCTGATTAGTGCTCTGCACCCAGGCGGATGCTTAGTTTCACAAACACTCCATATGAATGCCTACAGTGCCGCAGAATCCCGGATCCAAAACTACTCATAGTTCAGAACATTTGGAAGCTTTACTAAGTTGGTATGGTTTGGTTTTCGTTTTGTGGACTCAGGACAGCCCAGTCGCGAGAAGAAAATCTTGGCATTGTACATTTCTGCAAAGCATGGATACGTTACCCTTGTTTCATATGGGTCATATCAACGTTTCTAAAGTGACGCAGTTTTGATTACATGTATATGAGCTGTCTTTGTCATTGGGAGATGACACCTGGGCAAGACAGCTGCCAAGCTGAGGACCGCTGCAGACCACTGTTTGAGACCAACTAACTGAATTTTTAGCAAGAAATTGGCAACAATCCAGCCAAGATTACTGCACCAACACTGGATGTTTTTCATTGACTGTATAAACTAATGGACGTAACTAACGTGACGACCTATGTTTGTTTGAAGCCTTGAGTTTAGCATTTTGAGGTCACAATCTTAGTTTTTGTAGCAAGTAGTGACCATATTTAGATGAGAAGGTGGAGCTGTAGGGGAGTGAGGGGTGGATCTGACTCACAGACTGTAGCAACGCCTCACAGACAGCCTGTCACTCAAGCACGTCAACCCTAAATTATGTTTAACTCTTAGCCTTATTCAAATGTAAATATATGACTTATATAGTAATTCATCCCCCATACAGTTGTCAGGAATGTTGAAATTAGCTATAGAGACTAAAACATTTTTTTTGTACCAGGCTGTAAACATGTTTATTTTTTGCTGTAGAGTTGGGAAATTAAAAATGGGGGTCTATGGGAATCGACTGGCTTCTGGAGCCAGCCTCAAGTGGTCACCAGAGGAACTGCAGTTTTTGGCAATTGCTTCATTTTTGAGTTGCTGCTTGGCCCCGGAGGTTGCTGTGTGTTTTAGCGAGACATCAGCAGAATTTCCAGGCACAGTTGAGGCACCAAACCATGTATTTTAAGGCAAAACATGATCTTTTCCTGACCATAACCAGGTAGTTTTTGGTGCCTAAACATTACCACATTAACCATAGCACTTTTATGTAAAGAAGCATAAAGTTTTAACATATCTGTTACATAGTAACATACAAATGTTACATATTTGTTGTTCGCAGAAACTAACGATGCCAACATTTAATCTGGTGATTAGGTTGCTCAGCAAGTTTGGCCCATGATTTAATGTCTTTTTAACAACATAAGTCAGTTAAGAACCAATTCTCATTTACAGTGACATTTAAAGAGAGGCAGGCTGATACAAGACATTACAACATAGATGCAGCTGGTGCCATAAAACAACATAAGACAAAATTAAATCACAATATATACACATTTGCATTGTGTGTTCAATATTTCTGCCTGAGATTATTTGAAAAAAATTATTTGAAAATTTTCCATCTCCTGATGACCAGTTAAGTGGTATACAGTATATACAACAACAATATGTACCGTGATCTAGAGAAGCACATTTTTTAAAAGGTGCCAACGTCAGAGACGATCGCTTGTAATGAGTCATTAAAGGAGGGCAATGTAAGGAGGTATGGACTTTAGGAATAACCACACTCATATATTTCATAGAGCATAAATTGTGGTTACTGTCAGAGATATTGAGTAGTGAGGGGAGATATGGAGGAGTTTAATGATAGTTTTATAAATAAACTGATATCAGAGGATCTGTCGCCTGGTGTGGAGTGAGCTAAAGATATATTTTTCCATTTAACCATATATCACATCAGCGAAACTGTTTGTCTTTAGTGAGAGTATCTTATAGAAAGTTAACACCAAGGGCCCGAGGGTGTGCATTCATCAAGCTCACAGCTGTGTTGCTGGTGTTTTATGTTACAGCTTACTGCTTCGATCACAAACTTTGCAGCTGTTTGGTACTGATGATATATGACCGTGTCTCATTGTAATCTCAACAGCATCAATGATATCTGTGCTTCATCGTTTCAGCGTCTGCGGATGATGATCAAGCCTTTGACGCTGGTGAGGGCTCAGGAAAACGGCCCGGACCAGCAGACAGAGAACCAGAATCAGAACCCTGCCAACGAGGAAGCCTACATCTAGAAACTTCTGCCTGTCTCTCTCTGTCTCGACGGCCAGACTGGCGATCTACACAGATATATAAAAAAAAAAAACATAATCAAGGTTGGGAACGACCACCAGACTTCCATGTCTGCTTTTATTCACCTACCTCCTGGGGACACGTGAGACCAACCTGATTACAGTTATTTTTAGGGTTTTTTCTGTTTGTTTATTTGTATAATACAGAGTTATAAAAACCTACGAGGAGAAAACAAACTACCCAGCAAAATTGTTGTGATATTATGAATTTCATTATGCAAAAAAAGTTAGTCTTTATAGAAGAGGAAATGTGACTTAGGAAATTACTGTATATTGAATATATAATTTAAATTTGGAGGCCCGCGTTGATTCAATAGTATTGTGCTACTTTGACGATATTAATTAATCTACTAAACTACATTTACTGTACAAAGAAAAATATTGGTTAAATGCATTTTGCTTGTACATGAAATAAATACATTAAAATGAATGCAGTGTAGTAGGTGAAAAAAATGCAATTTGAAAGTTTGTAAAGTGAAAATTGAATATTGACCAATTTATGGCAAAGACAATATGGGAATGTGCAACAGGTAAGGCCAAATCTGCTTGTATGTGTAAAATATAATTTAGCCAGACTATCACTCCCTTGCAGGATCCTGCAGTTCGCCTGAAATGTTTACCACCCACGTTTGGGGCTACCTTTGAAAAGCACAAGTACAGTATGAAATTTTGAAGCGTCCAACTTTTTTTTTTTTTTCCTCTGGCTCGATTGAAACGTGTGACAACAGCAAAAATAACTTACATAGGATACATAGCAAGAGACTGTTATACTTGTTTCTTTGTTTTCTAAAGAACAATAACTTTGTATGTCGTCTGAATCTTTTTTGTAGAATCATTTTTTTAGGTCGTTTTCTATATGTGAGAGTGAGAAGGACCAAAATCATACTCAAGTTCGAAAGATTGGTGCAGACATTTGACCCGCTGACTATATATGGATTCAGTCAAGCATCTCCTTTTGTCTCTCTGAAGAGCAACAGAGTACAGTAGCAAATACAGCATCCGCCTACAAGCACAATTTGGATCTGTAAACTACCACCTCTAACAGTAAAGGTGTAGCCAATACAGAAATCCCACATTTATGTTGTTTGTACAGTATTCTGCCTGAGATTATCTGGAAAAAAGTAGATGTAATTCCTCCGGACAAACAGTGAAGAGGAACCACAGAGTTCTATTGCAATAAGCTAATGCTAATTCAGATCTTTATTTTAAACTGTGAGAATGAATAAGCTGCAGTGGCTGCTGCATTGGAGAGTTTATGATGGATTTCAATGATAGCTGCCATTATTCTGACTGGAACCGTTTACTTATATATGTATTTAGTAACCCACTCCTCAGGAACAAAGGTGGACGTGACCAAATTCTCTCAGATTCTACCATTATACACTGAAACAATTAATGCTATACTTAAAAAGAAACATCATCAAATCTCTGCCATTTACTCCCATTAATCCAACGTGCTACTTTAAGTGGCAACAACACATGAACACACAAACCAGTATTATACATATGTTTATATACACGGGCACACTCGAAAGCCGATCCAAATTATTGCCTCTTTTCTGTGTGCTATCCAGCTAGCATCATTTCTTTCAGTGTAAATGAACTGCGATGGCCTTCACTCAGTCATTTTAGTAGAAGCCGTTGGGCTTCTATCCCGTGGCGAGTGCAGATTTCCAATATCAGACCAGGAGAGAGAAACTTTGGCTCAGTCAGAGGACGAAGCCGGCAAAAGCACTGTTAACACAACAGGACATAGCCAGATGCTATATACTGTAGGCCAACACCACTGAAACTACTCCTTTTCATAAGGTAAAGAAAAACCTATTACTACATATCAAGTTTGCTCGGCAATATAAAAACACGTGTAGAAGCTGACTTTGGGACAGACCACAGATATCACTGTATGACTATGAGGGAGGATCGAGAAAATTTGCTTCTGTGGCAGCTACATGCGACAGGAATCAGGTTGAATCAGTCCCGTTTATTTTCTTTCTCTACGTTTATTTTTTTCAAAGATATGTGAATTAAAATGTGCAATGACAAAGGGTTCCGTGAATTTTGTATAAAGTTACCATACTGCAGTTTTCTCTCTTGAACGATGTTGTAAACTGGACTGTGTAATACATGTATCTGTGAATGTCCGTACAACCTGAGTTTTTCTTTTCTTTTGTCTAAATGTTGAACAAAAAAATGTGATATTATTTGCTGTTTTCTGCAATAATATTATTATCTCAGAAACTAAAGCACATATCTCTCTCAACTGTAAAAATTATAATTACAATAACAGAATAGAGTAATAATAAAGATGATAATAATAATAATATTAATAATAATGGAATAGAAACGTCTAGTCAGAGAATACTGTTTTGTATATTTCTAGCTGTTTCATGGGCCTAATGTAAAATATTCTATGTAAAAAATATAATAAATGTCTTTAGATGGTGTTATATGAAAAAGCATGATTGCAATATATGTTATCTGCAAAAATAAATAAAGACCTATAGATTATAATGCCTGAGTCATGTCATCTTTCTATGAGGAGATACACTAAAGGTTGACTGTGGAAAGTACAAAGACCATTTGTATTTGTTGAACAGATGCAACTCTCTACAAGTGCTGACTTAAAAGGTATGGAAATTCTCTGCAAATATGCCGTCTGCATTGTTGAGTGAGATTCAGCATGACAGTGACGTGCCCAGTGTTATGCTAATACTCGATTTATTACGTAAGTGGAAATTAATATGCGATCAGCTTCATCACCGCGAGAGATGTTCTCTGGAAACTTAGCTGATAGTTTCTGACAAAACGGTTTTTGCCAAAGCAATATCCTTGTGACACCTGCACTGAGAGCTGTGCCAGTAGAGACACTATAGCTGTCCTGGCTGACAGCCCATCCCTCCCGGTCACAGTACGCCATCCCATCCTGTCTCCCTGCTGTTATGCAGCAGTTAGGCTACATTTGTGATAATCCAAAGCCACCAAATCATCACAAAATACACAGAGAGAAAGAAGTGTGTAGACATCTTTATTTCATGGAATTTATTGAAAGGGAACAATGAAACAAAAATAGATAGGAAAAAGCATGAATTAAACACCTTGTCCTGAAGTAACACGTCTTGATCACATGCTTGTTTCGTCGTTAGACAGAAGCACAATGATCTCGAAATACGCTGAACTTTTAGCTCTTTTACTTGACATTTGTTAACACGTGAAACACTAACGAAAGATTCGGTCACACCGAGGTCACACCTACTCCACTGATCCAGGAACCTTGAAAATCTATGCGTTTTCTAATATTTGATCAATCCAACATTGTTGTTTATTTCCAGCTTTACTTGTCATTGTTTCCTTCTAAAAGGTATTTTGTGCCAATGCTCTCTGGTGTCATCACTCCCCAAACACCGAGCTCAACACAACAGAGATTGGCGAGTGACATTAATAGCATCCCCACCAAAGCAGAAGCTTCAAATGAATTAAATACTTGTTAAAATTTGAAACACTTCAATGAAAACCTTTCTATTCTGGTTTTGGTCTTAACCATACTGCACACAACAAAGTCGATCCTGTCCAGTTTTTCTGGAACCTTGAAAATCTGTGCTGTCTAGCATATTAACACTGTTGTTTCTTTACAGTTCTATTTTGTCTCAATGTATGTATGGCCATTGTACATCTAGTTGTATGCCTTGTAAGTCTTTAGGCTCCTTTTCAAGCTGGCAGTTACAGTAAGATGCAATATATAGCATATTCAGAGTTAAAAGTCACCCTCCAAAAAGATTCCTCAAACTCAGTTTAGCAGAGATAAGGGATGGACAATACAAAAATCCCCCCCCAGGCTTGAGTGCGTCAAACAAATAATGCCCTTCTTACTGAAATACTGGAAACATTAATGAAAACAATGGAATTCTCATTTTATTATCTCATCCACACACATCAAGACCACATCTGCTTCAATCTCTGCAGGGTTTCAAAATATAGATTGCCTATTACTTTTTGTTTCTTTACAGGCTTACTTTGTCCCACTGTTTGAATGAATTGGTCCTCTTGTACTTCTAGTTGCGCGTCTTTAATATCGAGACTCTAACCTCGTCACTCCCCAGGGGGGTATATCAAGTTCATCACAACAGAGATTGGGGAGCGACAATAACAGCATTTCCTTCAGGAAAACTAAGACGTCAGTATGCTACAAGTTAAGTGCTTGTCAATAGTATGAGAGCATCTTTTCAACTGTGGAATCATGGCCAGCTGTGTACAGTATGTACATTTTTTGTCGTACAAAGTTTTGGAAATAGACAATCTGCCAACCAGCGATTGGTCAGGTGTGTACAGGTGTCAAAGTAGGTAGAACTTGAAGTTTACTGTCAAGCTCTGTCTTCACACAAGCACTTCTATCACTGTCTGTGTGCGAAACCATGAATGCTTTTGAGGAAAGACAGTCTGAAAGTGTGTGTGGTTATCTCCATTTTTGTGGTTTATTATGGCAAGACTACAAAGACATGCAAAAGACACAGAACTCTTGGAGGAGTCAGGGGGAAGATGCCAGGAGGAGGTCAAAATAAAATAGAACTTTGCGACTGGCTCTGCAAGAATTAAAAGAGGCTGCTGAAGCAGAGTAACTGGAGGGGAAAAGACTGTACCTGTCTGGCAGGCTGTGCTAGCTGTGCCACTTCCCTCACTATGACAGCAGACTTCTTTCCGCACCTTTGATTGTGGCCATTCGGAACAGTTTCAGTAATAACGTTTGCCTCTAGATGTGGTCAAGCATTTTGTGTGATCCTTTTTTGAAGCATACTGGGGCCGAAGGAAATCTGAAATAAGTAACAATTGCAGAGTCAGTGTCATCAGGTGACTGCAACCGATATCTGTTGAGTTTTCAGTTGAGCAGTGCAGCGGCAGGTCTGACAAATCAGAAAAACTGAGCAGAGCAGAGACGGCTCAAATACATGCTCTAATGTAGGATGTGTTGGAAACATAGTGCAGCAAGTACTGTGTGTCATGTGAGAGTAGCAGCAGACTCCAGTTGGCCTTCTGGACTAGCTCACAGGCTTTACTCAATTTCAGTGAGCCCAATCCCGAGGAAAAGATTATTATGTCAATGCAGAATATGTATAGAGTTTATAATTGGTATCTTGGCTCTGACATCATCATTCCTCGCAGCCATATACGGGCTCAGCAGAGCAGGGATTGGAGAGTGACGACAATATAATTCCTCCAAAAACCGCATAGATATAATGTGGAATTTTCTGTACAGTATGTGTGCAGCCGTGGTGTGCTATTTACCTGACCAACACATCAGTCCACATATCTGGTGAGCACCAGTGCTGGTAGCTCAGTTGTAGGACTTTAGCCAGGCACCATATGATCATTCATCTGCTGGACACCTCAGAAAATAAGGGGAACATTCACAGTAGGCGATTTGTTAATGTTTAAAGGATACTCTCTGCTTTGGTTAGTGGCGCTTCATATTGCAGCTTTAAATAATCATTACGGTCTTAAAACATACGATGAGACATAGTCGTGTTGGACTGCCCGTGGGAAGAGTGGAAAATATGGAAGATAAGCCCACTCTTAATTAAAGTTCTGTTTTCCCTGTCTAATTTTCTCTCTTTAGAACACGCCATGTGAGATTACTTTTCTCTGACTCACCTATTTTTCCAACTGTTATCGCTCGTCTCTCCTGTGTGTGTGTGTATGTGTGTGTGTGTGTGTGTGTGTGTGTGTGTCCCAAGCCCCTTTCCTACTGCAAAAAAAAACAAAAACAAAACACGAACACCTGCTAACATCTGGCTTTTTGTATGTAATGGTTACAATCAGCATTCACACACAGGTCAAATGACTCTGCTGTGGTCACAGGCATTTAGCAGCCCAGGCTTCAATCAGCAGTGGAACAATTACAGCTCCAGGGTGGACGTGCTAATTTTAGCACCTTCACCGGCGAGATCCAGTGATGCACACTATAAAATACCCTGCATCTGTGCCCAAGCATTGCTCAGACATTGATCCAAATTAGTCAGCAATATGTTTGAAAATTAGACCGAATAAGTTATTAAAAGAGCCCCTGTAACGTTTTGACTGGCCTCTATGCTGCTTTCTACTGTTTACTAACCTGTTTACTAACCACTTACTAGCCTGCAAGTAATGGCCAATGTGACGCACCAGAAAAATAAACAGAAAAGCAAACTCATCTGCTGCAGAGCTGTGTACAGGAGTCGATAGCTTTTCCCGTGTGTAAAAAAACCAGTGGACACATGCTAATTTTGGGTATCATTAACTTGAGTTTCAATGACTATCCGATTGCACAGATTTGATTGGCTGGTTAGCATCATGTGAGATGATTTGCTAAACCAGTGCTACAGATGCTGCACCCATTAAAACAGAAACTGTTGCTCTGTGACAATGCAATAATTCACAATAATTACCAATCATAGGTCTGGAGCTGCTCGGACTCAGATGTCTTTCTATCTGGACCAGGGGAATGAAGAGAAATGGCAGGTTAAGAAGGGGGACACATTTCGGTCACCCCCCCCCCTCGAATCGCCTGCCTCAATTTGCCCAAGATATCAATTCCTTGATTTCAATCAAGTGAAATACTATGACTTTCAAATAATATGTCGACAAATACACATAATCACCATGTTTCTGTGGGTCTTCCTGAAAGCAAAACCTGGGAGGGTGCTGCCTGTTTGTTGCCACAACATACAGCAGTGTGTCTTCTGAGTCCAAGTCTCTGGTGAATCTCAGGTGTTTGGATGTAAGCGTCTCTTTGTTTTGAGACTTAATTAATTTCTAAGTATTGAAAACCGCTGGTGCAAGTTATTGAATGGTGCATCTGTGTGTTTGTGCTTGTGTGTGTGAGAGAGAGAGTGCACAAGGGAAGTTTAGAAAGAGAGGAGATGATTTTATACCTGGTCAGACACATCCTCGGTCACACTGATGACTACGTGTTTTTGAGCATGTGTGAGTCTTTGTGCATGCATGCATGTGATTCAGCGTGTCCTTGTGAGTATGCATATATAGAAGTCTGCGTCTGCTCATCTGAGCATGCGGCGGTAGTAGAAGTGTTAGTTGTGCTGATGACACAGACATGAGCGGAACAGCTCTGACAGCTCCAGTCTAGCAGAGGTAGTAGTGGCTCAGAAGTCAGCTCGAGGGCCCCAACAACACACACACTGTGGAAATGGTAATCTGTTTTCCCTCCCTGCCAGCTTGGCCAAGGCTCCCAGTAGCATGCACACTCTCCAACCGCATCACAATCATTGGGCGCTGACATGCGCAGCACGATGGGCCAAAAAAGCAGAGAGAAAAAATACTCTGTTTACTCGTCTTATAGCTGCGAGGCTGTATTTTTCCACAGTTGTTTCATGTGAAAGACGCAGTGAGGTTATGCAATTGACTCTGCAACAGCAGACAGGATGTAATATTGGATGGGTATATTAATGGGAGTTTTGGAAAAACTTAGCCAGTCAAAACACAGACACATCGTTTGCTAATAAAAATAATATTCGTTATAATATATTTTATAGTTATTTCAGATTTCAAAATGGGAGATCACTGTTGGTAACCAACTGTAACAAACAGTCAGCATAGTTTTATTTTATTTTATTTTATTTTAGGACAGTGATGATTTAACCTTTGTCCATGATGACAAAGCCTTAACAAAGTCATTTGAACCCATATTACAATGTTTCCTCTCCTTACCACCTTGCCTCTCCCCTTTTGCTGTTGTACTCCACATGAGAGGTAAGTGGTATTGCTCTCATAGTAATTTTTGTGTTTTATCCATGTTTATAGGTTCATTTTTCAGCCTTAACTTATTGTATAACATGCTAACATATTCCTGTGTCACTTCATTTGTGTAGGGGCTCAAGTTATATGGTCGTCATTGACAGAGGATTTTGTTTTTAACTCTTGTTGTCAGAGTTGTCAGGAATAAATGGAGATCGCCTCCAAAGATATCCACGGTTTGGGCCTCCTCATATCAGACAACACTAGAGTCCACCAGTTACAGTAATCCCTCCCAAGTATCACTAGAAGTGTAGGGCAGTGTATCTCTCTGCAAAAGACTCTGTACTCTGCCTGTATTTTTTTATTTCCTTCTTATTTTCTGTGCTTGAGATGTTGACGGGCGT
Source organism: Chaetodon striatus (assembly GCA_029783705.1). Taxonomy (NCBI): domain Eukaryota; kingdom Metazoa; phylum Chordata; class Actinopteri; order Chaetodontiformes; family Chaetodontidae; genus Chaetodon; species Chaetodon striatus. The sequence goes on from JAPZEB010000012.1 coordinate 14,873,096, forward strand.
GTACACTCACAGCACTCAGGTTAGGTCAGGACTTTATTAAAAGGTAACGACCCCAACCTAGACCAATCAACACACATCCAAGAGACGGTGTAAACAATGCAGATATGGCAAGGTGATACACCACATGAGACTGAATCTGGGGTTGGCTTTCACTTTTACTATTGCTGGTGTGCATGTTTACAGTAACACAAACCAACAGAGCTGCATACTGTAAAACTCTAATTAAAAGCCTAGTCCCAATTAAATGCCCAGTCCCTTTTACTAGCCTGGTGCAGCTACACATTTTGACAAATAAAGGCTTATCTCAAATAAAAGCCTGGTCGAGTTGGTGAGCAGTTACTTTTATAGAAGTTCTTTGGATGTATAAAACCAGATTGTTGGATCCCCAGTTGAGCTGACATTAGTGAGCTGTTTAGACTGCATACAAATATAAATGTTAAAATGTTTGTCAGTATGGAGACGCTACACATAGTTAGCTCAGTTGATTTCATTTTACAGAAACCACGAGCACCAGAGAAGACTGTAATTTATTCAGCTTTACTAGCATGACAAAATAAGTGGTGACTCCCTTCCTCTGAAGCTGTCACAAAGTCAGAACATGTGTCCATTCCTCGATTACCTAGTAAGTTATAAGTAAAATTCAGACTAGTTTGACAATTTGATCATATTTCCCATCTTCACTGAGCAACAGTTTGATGTAAAAGGAATTAAAGGCCTGTCCCAAATATAACCCTGTTGAGTTCAGTGATTTAAGCAAATAATAGCTTGGGCTTACTGAAGTTTTACAGTAGTATACCTTCAATAAAAACCATAAAACCATAAAAACCAAAACCATAATCTTTCTCTAATCCTAATAAAGTCATATTTATACTTCAATCTTACTAAACACTTACCATGTCATGTCATTTTTTTTCAACAGTGGTGGTCTGGGTTTCTGAGGGGACAGATAAATAATGTTGTCCTGCTGACAGGGACGTCAGATTAAACCATCGCCTCTGTGTGTCATCCTAGAGGGCACAGGCAGCAAAGAAAAGCATTTTGTCATTTAATTTGGAGGATTTTTTCAGATATATGCAGCTATTACACAGACTCTAAACTTTTTAAGGCTATCTAGTGTAGTGTACACCGCCAGGCTTTCCTTCAACCAGGGTGCCTTTTTCTCCAGCTGACCGAAATCAGACTATTAGTGAGCCTTCGTGGCTTTCCCTCTGTTCACCTTTACAACTGGCTACTGATAGCATATCTGCTCCCAGCAGACTGACAGACAGACAGGCAGTGAGAGAAGCAAATGCCCTTATCACTGCCTGCCATATGATGGGATTAGCTTGAGTGTTGTCTAACAAAGCATTAATTAGCAGTTTTAATTGCCTGCACGGCATACCCTGCCAAGCCCTGCCTGAAGTACACACACACACTCACGCACGCACACACACACACACTAAAACACGGGGTTGTGACGCATATTTGTCCCATCTGAAATGGCGTCCAAGTGATACAGAATTTGTATTCATCACTGGAGTACAAACAGACCATTATTGCTGTCATTCCAATACATTTGTGTACAATCTGTAAGAGAATATTGGTTTGAAGATGTTCATTTTGCCTCAGTTCACTCCCTCACACCGTACTCACTTAACTGAAATCAATAGATGTTTTTGATTGTGTTGTGGTGCCATATTACAGTGCAGCCCCACTGTAGCTGCAGGACTTCAGCTCTGCAGAGACCTGAAAATCACTGAGTGCTGCGAGGCAGAGGGCAACGTCTTCCATTTGATTTACCTTCAGTTCTACAAAAATACTATTCAAAAATACAATATGTATAAACATCAGTCATGTCTGATTGCTGCCTGGAATCTTCGTCAGTCTGTGATGAGGGGGCCAATTGCTCACTCTGAATTGATAAACATCTCATAAACAGCAGTGGTGACTTGGTCTATCTCAGCCCATCTTCCTACTTCTAAAGGTATTTGTTGAGGACACGGTGACTTTAAGCTCTGCAGACAGGATAATAAATGTTGAATTTCTGTCTTTTTATATTTGGCAAACTGCTGTCTTGGCATTTTGCATTGTTTGGCCCACCATTTTTGTTATTATCATTACATATTATTATATATTTTTCTTCTACATAAACTCTAAAATTACCACACTTATAAGAGTCTTGAAAACATTCTTCACCACATGCAAGGTAACAAGACTTAAAGCTGCATGCTAACATCCTGATGTATAGTAGTTATATTGTTTATACCAAGTTCACCATCTTAGTTTATCATGTTAGTATGCTAAAAATGTGCTAATTAGCAACAAACTAAAAGGTCATAAATTCAAGTAGCCTATTGAACACATTGGAAGTTGACCTGACAGCAACACCGGAGGAAAAATTATGATCTAATGGCAATCCATTTAATATTTGGTGGGATATTTCAGTCTATACCGAAGTGGTTGGACCACTTGACAGACTGCCACAAGCATGGTTAAAAATGCAGCCACTGTGTAAAAATCTTTTTAATTTTATGTACTTGTCATGCAGTGAACAGTTTAAGAGGTTATACATTTTGACCAAGTTCTACAGTCTCAGGTGATGGGTTTTAACATGCATTGAAATTAGCATGTACTGTAGATACTCAAGACTGCCCTCCTCCCAAATATGACCACATAGGTCGTCTATGCAAGCTGTAATCATGAGCCATATTTACATTTATTGATATTGAAATCACATGATTATTCATTGGATTTGAAAACATTATGCATTAATTGTACATTTACTCCGGTGTTTTTTTTAAACTGCATGTTTTATAGCTTTAAATACAACTGAACTGAAAAACAATGAAATAAATGAGTGTGAGTAAATAAAAGTGAAAGACTGATGCAGTGGCAGTGGAGTTTACTTTTTTGTGCTTTTTGCCCTTTTTGGTCATACACCACTTTGTGAGTAGACTTCAAGTGCTGGGACAAATTGGTTGTGTTGATTTGTGGAGCAGTAACACAATGATTGCACATGATTGTGGTTTGTTCCAGGTCTGACCCAGTGAGACCAAAGTGTTTCCACTCCACAGAGTTTGTTGTACCTTTCCTCTCAACCAGTGGCTTTCTTTTTGCCATCGTTACAAGTTCTACTGACAAAGTTTCAAAACAACTGGAGAGGCAATGCGTTGTAATTTGCGTTGATGCTTCTGTTTGGACTTTGGGGGGAGGGGCCAAGCATATTTGCTAGGAAGGGGTGTGCTTGATTTATTGAAAAATATACAAAATGGGAGCAACATTGCTGGACTCGGTCATGTGGTACAAAATTGTTTTGTCTCAGTTATCTTGTTTTGAAAATGGAGGGAAGCCAAAATTGTTATTGAAAATAAAAAACGATTAATCATCCAGTGCTATGTAGTAATTATACTAGGAGCAAAAGAGGAAGTCAGATGACTTAGTATAAAGAGCAACAAAGTCTGTTTAGGGTGAGAGGAAGGGGAGGTCAAACAAACACAGGGCTTAGACCCAGGAGACCACTGTTTGTGTCCCGTGTGAAACAAAAAGTAATTGTTGAGTTATTTCAACAATGTAACACAGTATGTTGTAGCATGTGACATATGTGACATAAGATACATCAAATGACGTTATGTCAGTACGAATCATAGTTAATTTACCCACGTTTAAAACTGCAGTTGTTCATGGTCATACACAAGCTATTCTGTCATCCATAAGTAAGGGCATCAATTCAGGAAAGGCTCAGGTCATCTTCAGAGGGCAGGAACATATGACCTAAATGGCTGTAAGCCTTGGAGGACTTAGTTAATCACGACCAACCTACCCATTCCCTTGAGTACCTTCCTCATAACAGCTATTTTTACTTGTCAAACACCTCAGGAGACACAGTCTGAGGATGTGGAACCAGTCACCATGGTACAAACATCCCAGAATGGTCAGCAGCCGCCACACTCCATCAGTCATGCTAATAATTAAGCAGATGGTGGCAAACTTACTGCACAGCACAAAAAGACACAGCATGTCTCTGTAACAGCACAGGCCGCACACTGACCCACGAAAAGGCCGAAAGTAACCCCACACTGTTCAATCAACACGAGGTTTAGCAGAGTCAGAGGTGAGGAAAAAAATGCCCTGAGGCGGTCCGTTGACAAGCCGGGATCCGACTGTCCTTCTACCTCACAGCTCAGCAAAGTAAGACCATCTGTGGTCAATATGTTATAAGACACACATAAAAGAAAAAAATGGGAGCAAGAAAAGCGATGCCAGGATGACAATTAGATGCCATATGGTGTTCAAACTCCAACCATTTATATAGTAATCATTTTGTATCAGCTTCACGTGCAGGTATGCAGCATTTTGGAGCTTGAACCAAATGGTGTTCTTCAGACCCTCTCTGTGTTTCAGTGATGAATGGAGACAGAGGCCTGAGTGACAAAACAGGGAGCGTGACTTCCAGCTGGAAACAGCTCCTTTCTCCTGGCACAAAGGAGTAAAGAGCCTCAAACAGAGCTCAATGTGTATTCTTTTTGCTCTCCTCCTCTCCTTACTTAGTCTCAACTGCTTCTTCCCCACGTAGTCTTCTCTTCTCTTCTCTTCTCTTCTCTTCTCTTCTCTTCTCTTCTCTTCTCTTCTCTTCTCTTCTCTTCTCTCCCCTCTTTTCCTCTCCTCTCCTCTCCTCTCACGTAGATTGAGTGATTGCCATGCCATGAGCTTCAACCACTGAACCCATCCTATCCCTTCCAGTCTCTGGGGTCTTTTGCCACGCCACATTTATCACCAAATGTACCAGGAGTGCTGGCGGTGCGTTGCATCTCAAAGCTCAGAGGCAGCCCCCTTTCCTTGAGGCGTCTTCCACACTGAAGCGGAGAAAACAAAATGAAACAAGACTACATACGACATTAAGGAAGCACATATAGCTGTACACCTGTGAAAGAGATGTTGTACTTTGACAGTGCTCAGTGATCCTGGTCTTGAAAATAACATTTTTGAGCCAATGTTGTGGGACACACTGTGCTAAAACCTCCTGATGAGCGGAAACAGGATGTTTTCAGTGAGTCTGAAAACCTTATCTTACTATTGAAGAGGGTTTAATTAGTGTTCCCTTTGCTGTCAAGAGCCATCACCTCATCAGCCCAGTGCTCTCCAACTCAGCCAGGTGGTTAATGGGCTTGTGTCTCTCAAGAAACATCATGTGCTTGACATCATTTTCTGAAGAGCGGGCCACTTCCCACACAAACAACAAAATGGCTAAAATTACACAAAAAGTATGCCTGTTCATGGAAGATGAACAGTTCAGTACCATAAATGTGAAAGCTGCTTCAGTCACCGCCGTGGTTAACGCAGTTAAATCTGCCATTACAAGTGGTTCACATGTGTTTGCTATGTGAAAGGTTACAGCACCACCTCACAGCAGGATACAAGGGTTGGAACATACTGTATTATTAACTTGATGTGACAATCAAGACTGTATTTATGATGTTTCACTGAGCCCCTGGACTGTGGTATTCTGCAATTCATTTTTCTGGCCATAAAGGACAAACAATATCTTGGCCAATCTTGGCAAAATGCCCTGAGTAATTTAGGTTGGTCTTTTATTGTGAAAGGTAAAAAAAAACCATGAAAAATAATTAAGAGTGCTGCCATCTTGGTTCACGCTGGTTCAGAGCACAGAGCCTCCATGTTCATATAACTTGATACCAGCTATCAGTTGTATTTAACTACGAGCCAAGTTAATGCCTTAGCGTTAGCCGCCTTCCCCTGTTACTTAGCAGCACCGTTAAGGGAAAATATTTGCAAAATACTCAAAAATACTAAACAAAAAACACTCTAGCAGGATTATTCTTGCGAAACACTAGTTTCTCTGTTTTTCCTTGTCCTCTGTTTCCCCTCCCCCTTTCTGTCTCTCTGTGTGTCTGTGCTGTGGGCGTGGCAACTCCCTCACTCGTCTGGACTCCTGATTACATTAATTCAACTCACCTGCTCCCTGCTGCTCACCTGAGAACCATCCAGTCATCAACCCTGCTGTATAAAACACCGGCTTTCCTCTCCGGTTCTCCCCAGATTGTTGAGTCCACCACTGTGGTGCAGTCAAGCTTCAGGCCGTTGCTGAATTGTGAATTCAACTTAGACTTTTGCTTGTGAATTTTTTTGTGGATACTCACCTTTTGTTTTCCTCTGTCATACGATCACCGCCTACCCACCTGCCTGCCTGTTTGTCCCTCTGCCTCGCTCCCAGCCAGCCAAACCTCTCCAACCCTGTTTTGCTTCCCTGCCATCAGCCCACTTCCTTCAGCCTCCATTCCCCGGATTTTCCTCTACCGCCACATTCATAATCCTGGCAATAAAATCCGATTTTACCACTCTCTCTCTGAGTCTGTGCACTGCGTTTGGGTTCACCTTGTTGATTGTCACAATACTTTTTCAACATGTTCACCATCTTAGTTTAGTGTGTTAGCATGCTAACATTTGCTAATTAGAATTTAACACAAAGTACATCTGGGGACAATGTTTGAACCCATCGGCTATTGTCTGATGACAGTAAAGCCTCTGGGGGTGAGGTGCAGCATTTAAGGCTGATCTGGTGTAGTCAGTGGATATCCGGGGTGAGACTTCTTCTTTCATGCACCACTCATTTCAGCTAATCTCTATGAACAGATATCTGCATATGTAGGCAGATACATTATTTAAAACCTAATATAAAACTAGCTCATTGTCAGACAATAGCTGATAGGTTCAGACACTGCATTTCAGCCAATACGTTCTGCCTCTCTGCACAGACTGTTTACCTGCCAATCAAGCATGCCTGGTCAACACTCAGACTACAAATGGAAACCAGAACATTTCCAACACCAAAATCTCATCCCATCTTCTACAGATTCTGTGTAAATATTGTAATTCCTGTTTATTGAAATGAATCTGAGGATGATGGGAATGCCATTAGTTTTGTTGGTAGGCCGATTTGGTCATAAACCACAGTGATGGATGAAATAAAGTTTTAAACTGGCGATGTTACGACACAAAGAGTGTTGAATCCTGAAGGCTAATCTTCAAATATCCGTAAAACATTTTCACTCAAGACCACAAATTTTAACCTCTTGGTGCTTGACGAAAAGTCAAGGGATCACCAAAGTCACTGGGATCGGACTCTGAGAGACATGAATGTCTGTAGATGACTTTGTGCCAAAAGGAAACGGGAAAAATCTAACCTGGTGGTGGTGACATGTTTTTAAAAAAATTGATTGGGATAACCAAAGACGGAGGAATTCATCCTCTGGACACCATGACTGAACCAAACCGATCCATTTCATCCATTCAGTCTGGACGAAAATGGAGGACCAAACATCTGACCAACATCGCTACAGCCACGAAGTAACTAAAATCTGTAGCTGCAGACTAAACCCATACAACCCAACAACAACAAAAAATCCTTGAATAAATGTCCTCTATGGTGCAAGCATTCAATGCTCAACAGCACAACATCCAACCAAGGATGCATCATATGTCAACACCCCCCAATCTCTCCTGCTCCCTCTTCCTAATGCTGCTTATGCAGAGAGGAAGAAATCTGATGTCATGCCTGCCTGCCCTCGGCTGTCAAGCCCTCTGACACACACAAACACACATACATACACAGACAAACGTTATTTACAGTATAATTACTTTCATGACAGTTCAGATGCTAGCCCATCACTCAGTATTATCAAACTATTGAGGCGTGTAACAGTCTATATATAATACAGACAGAAAAAAAGAGTTCCATTACAGATCCACACACAGGACCAGCGACACACCCACTGTAATCCAGCACATTTCTACTCACAGAATGATTTCTGCAGTCATCTCAGAAAAAAATGTTGACTGATGTTTTTTTTTCTTTTCTTATAAATAAACCAAGATTCCAAAAATCCTGAACCCATGAAGAGACTTTCAATAACGCCAACCACTGGGAGCCAGAATAACCCATCAGAACTGGATACTTTTTCCTCATCATGTCCATTATCATTCAAATTCAGGCAAGTGTGCAGAATTTGGCAGGAAGTTGCAGGCAAGGGATATTTATATGGGTTTCTAAAGGCTACAGTTACTATGCAAATCCAGTGCAGATGACTGAGTGATTGCACAGAGACTCTACCATCCTGCTGCTCTCCCTCTCCTTCATTCCCCATAACCTGAGCCACCGGAGCAGAACATGCACTTGTCTTTGCTTCATGCTTCGATTTTAACGTTGCCGAGGGGCGTGCTGAGAGAAATCAGACGTAATTAGGTGGATGTTGGAGAGGCAGTTGGATATTAACATGGGTTGCACCACTCGACATGGTGTTGAATGTCAAGCGCACAGCTCCTGCAGTCACTTTATGTTTGCAGACAGATGTTCTTTAAAGCACCCCCACCCCATTGTGAGATTGTGGGACGTAAGCACTAATTGTAGTTCTCCCGCACATTTATGATGGAGATAATGTGGTTTGAGAAGAAGTCTGAGTGAAGTTTTTGTCCTGTTTCTTTAATGCTTTGAGAGAAGTTGGATCATGATATGATAGAGGTCAAAGAACTATATGTTTATGAGCTGCATGTCCAACCCCGTCTCTTTTTGATTATGTTTTATAAACTAATTCAATATACATTTACCAAAAGTAACTGAGGCTCGCCTGGGTCCAGACCTGTGGCATAATGTTGCAGTGGTTAGCATTGTTGCCTTCCCAGTTCGAATCCAGGGTGGGTTGGTTCAGGGGGAGCCCTTCTGTTGGGAGTTTGCATGTTCTCCCTGTGTCAGTGTGGGTTTTCTCCAGGTGCTCTGGTTTTCTCCCAAGGTCCAAAGACATGCAGGTTAACTGGTGACTCTAAATTGTCCGTAGGTGTGAATGTGAGTGTGAATGGTTGTCTGTCTCTATGTGTCAGCCTTGTGTTAGTCTGGTGACCTGTCCAGGATGTACCCTGTCTCTCGCCCATTGTCAGCTGGGATAGGCTCCAGCCCCTCGCGACCCCCAACAGGACAAGTGGTAACCTTAATATTCACCCACTCCACCAAGTTCGAGGTGGCTAATTCATCTGGCACCTTAAAATGAAAAAAAAAAAAAATCTCAGTTAAAATAAAAAATTTCAAATGAGTGCAACAAAGAACCTCCACTAGCCAATCAGCACCATGTGCAGGACTGACGCCAGTGTCAAGCTGTTGTCAAGCACTGACAAGTGGTACGCCGGATAACCTTAATGGTGAGCGTTATAAACAAGACAGACACTGCTATCGAGGCTGTTCTCAATCTACATGTCTTCTCAATATCGCCTGACATCATAGTATTACTTCGCTTAGCTCCACTCTATAATAGGTATGCTGGAATGGCTGCTTTTCACTGTGGACTCACAGTGATGTTAGATTCAGGTTATGTTGGTCTCAATTGATTGGTCAGGAAAAATCAAACCTCCCTCCCCCTATGAAAATCGGTTAGAGTGGATGCAATGTCAGACTGAGGTTGGAAACAGTGTAACAAGGTAACAATTCTGTCTGATATGAGGCCAAAATTTTGGATGAGCATTTTGTCTTAGCATTAAGTTTCTCTTAAAACAGATTTGTTTTTGAACATTTGTCATATATAACAGCCAAAATACATGTGGCACAGACGTGACGCATCACGTAGGTGGGGCAGAGTGAGTGTTTTTCACCTGCTACCCAGACTCTTTGCAGCGTGTGGTTATTGCCAGTCTCACTGTGTGCATAATAAGTTTTGCCAAGTAATAATGCAGTTGTTCATGCAGGGTTTGAAAGCGTGGGCTTTATTAATTGGTTGTGAATGATTAAACTGGATTGTTTTAACCACAGGATGCATTGATTTCATTTATTGATTTTAATGTGAAATGTAAAATCACCCACACGAGGTTGCTCTGGTGCGTCGCATTGCCTCTGGTACAATGAGGTATTAAACTGAATCCATTGTAACAGATTTTTTTTTTATACAGTTAGTTATATGTGGTTTTTACATGTTGGAGGGCCGCAGAGCTGCACATAGAGAAAAAAAAATAGACTAGTTGCATAAAATAGAGAGCCGTGGTCGGTGTAGCAACATCAGTTGATTACAATGGATGCACTGTGCTGCTGGCATGCTGCACCACGTCTGTGTCCCATGTAATAAGCATATACAAAGCATAGGAGAGACCATGCCCATATGTAGCAATCAAAATCAAACTATATATGTGAGGTATACTGTTCTTATTAGGACTGAAAACATTACTCTGTTTGTTTATTATCACTTCCTTTGCAGACATGGTTGAAGACAACAATATTGTGTACCAAATACTGTGAACAAAGGGACGCTTGGATGTAAGGGGTTACATAACTTATCATGTCTTTGCACCAATTCATTGGTATCTGTGTATCTGATCACAACAGTGTTACCACTCATTTATATCAGGCGAACTATGACATTTAGTTTTCTATTTACTTGGTGAAAGTATTATTTCTCACTTTCTTACTTGTGCTGCTTTAGAATGAGCTTGCTAAGCCTCGGCCAAGTGTTGTGGTTCCTGGTAGAAGTGCAACTGAGAAGAACCCAAGACAAAAAATACTGAATAGGACATGCTTCGAGGAAAAATGGCAGAGACAGATTACAGATTAAGCGTGCCACATCCAGCTCTCTAACTGTCCTCTCTGTCTCCTTTCTCATGGTAAATGCTTTCCTTTTCTCTGTTTGGAGAAAGTAGTGGGAAACAGTGAGTCAGGCTGGAGTGCTGAGAGCTGGACCGGACTGTTAATGTTGCCCAATGAATTAAGAGTCGGTTCTGCTAGTTTACCATTTGAATGACTGGGAGGCTTGGGAAGGTAGCGAGCCCTGGACACAAAGAGATGCTTCACAGCCCCAATGCACTTTGGTTCACATCTACATGTCTAAATATTTGCTCCCAGGGACACAGCATGTTGTGCATAAGTGGACAGACATTATACTGTACAACAACACCAACAGAAAAAAATGTCATTTTTAATTTGTGGTCTAATTTGGATTTTACAAGTGGGTTAATTATCTTACTTGTGATTTTATCAAAACACATTCTTCGGGTAACTTGCAATTTTGTCTATACATCTAGCAATATTTTTTAAATGAGGCCAAATGAGAAACATGTTTACACACAAAAAATAATCTAATTTACAACCAGTTTTGGGCCCAGGTGAAAAACCACAGCATTTAACTAACCACTGTTAATATAAACGCTTTAATGCCTGGGAGACTTTCTTTCCCCAGAAGGTATTTTCTCAGGCAGCACTTACTTCCAAGCTGTGTGTCGCCTAATTATGTACCCATCTATCAGAGCCCTGCTGCATGGCGAAAGTCCACCTAGTTCAGGAGGTGGAGCTGTCCATCATGTTTCGGCTGTTAGCTGCTTACAGAGTGTTTCCGCCGTTTCCCGTTCCTCCTGCACATGAGACGATTGTGGTGGCGGTTCACATAGCTGGACCTGAGAATAAGTCCCCCAGTGATCAGCCTACAGCTGGCAGTCAGCTGTGGTGAAGTGTCAAGTCAATCAGGGCAAAGCCTGTGTGAAATAACCCCAGAACTATAGTTCTACGTGCACCTCTTTGCCCTGGCACTCCTCACGTCGCAGTCTTTCAGGAGATTTGGGTACGATATATAGAACCACGGGAACAATGTCTAACTACTTATCCTTTTTTCTAGAGACATTTTTCTTTACTGGGTGACTCTGATTGTGGGTTGCTGGAGGAGTAGGATGGACGTGTGATGGAAGAGTGAACAATTCAAGGCAGGTGAGCACTTTATTCCCCACTGGGCGCTTTCACAAGCCTCGTCATCAGTGAGGCGAGCACATCAACCTTCAAGTCTTGATTACAGAGAGAGCACTTTACTGCAGCCTTACAGGAAACCCACTGAGGGTGCTATTTGTAGAATATAAAATGTACAAGTCATATTTCAAGAGAAACTTTTCAAAGTACAGGGGGCATCCAAAAGGAGGTTTATGATGTTAGTGTGGCCCATCTCCAAATAAACCCTGAAGGCTGCACTCAACATGGTATCTGCATGCTACCTTCAAGATCTTTTAAGTCCAAAAACCAAGCCGACAGTCGACTGTTGGTCAAAGTAGGGCTGTGGGTGAGTGTCTATCACTGTAATTTTTGTGGTGTGTCCCGCACTGTTGGCAGTAGTTGGCCCTTCGTTGGCTTTTTCGGGAAGATTTAGCACGTTGAATCAGTGCTGGAGCGGAGCCTTCCTAGCTCAGTGTGCAAGAGGAGAAATGGAAGTGAGGAAATAAACAAACAGCTAAAGTCAAGAGGGCGTGACATTCAAACTTGTCACACGTGGTAAGATTATGCGTTTGTGTTCTGTAGCAGAAACAGTTTGTAACTGTGTTATTGGTCACCAGCGCATGGTAAATATTAAGGCTGCCCTTTACGGAGAATTTTCCTTCTCAATGAATAGTTGTCATTTAGGATCATTAGTCGACTAGTCGCCCACATGTTCACGATATTAATTAAATTATTACATTATATATTTTGGGCGGGGCAACACAATGGTTTGAGTTGAAGGTGTGAGAAAGAATAGTCTCAGTAACATTGTTAA
>JAPZEB010000012.1:14894745-14911144 GCA_029783705.1 Chaetodon striatus
AGGGGGGACCAAACATGGGGACGGTAAGGAACGGCTCCATTGGTACCATCCACAACTTTTCACAGTGGAAACAGAAAAAAAAGTGTACAGACCTGGACAGAACTGAACTGCCTGGTGGAAACAGGGCTTTAGTGTTGTGCAGCCTGAGCTAACTTTGTGTTGGGCTCTGGATTCCTACAGTTTAGGCTTTTTAAGACATTTTTAATACCATCTGGAATGATATTCAAGACAAACTTTACAAACCTAACCCTAACCGTTCAGAAGAAAAACACATGAAGGGACATTAGTTACTTGGAGTTCGGAATACTTTTGCCCAAATGCTGCATGGCAAAGAAGAGGGCAGACAAGAGCTGAGAAATACCTGGCATTTGTTAGCGGCTTTTCTTGGCGATTTCGTGTTTCTCACTTGGCATCTGAGTTTCAACTGCTTGCCTTGATTTCCAGCATTTTTATCAAAGTATGCATTGCCTTGTACTGGTTTCAGTCATGCTGCGAAATTTTGGTTAAACGGCCAGTTTTTGTTGAATTTAAAAGATTGATTTAAGACATTTTAATATCAGTTGAGGCCTTATTTTTAAATTAATTAATTGCATGTTAAGACTTTTTACAGATCATGCCTTGGTTTATGAAAAATGTGTAGTGGCTATGCCAGTAGGACCATGGTTCATATGTAGAGCTCAGTGCTCGCTACACAGTCCACAGCACACATGCTAAAAGAGATGCAGAGGGATACACATGCATGCACACATGAGCACAGACACACACTGATGCACCACTGCTCCACATCAAGGGCAAACGGACAGTGGTATGGACCCTGTCAGAGTTAAGAAATATGGCTGTTATCTACAGTCCGGTCTCAGTACCGACGTATACGAGTGCAAATTTAATAATATAATGTTATATAATAGGAGCCTCGGCACACTCCAAGCTGCGGGCATGTGTCTGTAAATGAAAGACAGTTATGTAATGGACTGCTGCGTCTGTTTCCCATAGCTTGATATGAGAGATTGGCTTTGATTTCATCATCATATCACTGAAATTTTAACATCGTTTAGATAGGCCTGAGAGTAGATAAGCACAAACAACTACCGCCCCCATGTCTTTACATTTCCTCTGGCACATTGCTGAATGGAGGAGGAAGATTTCAGAATGTAGTCTTTCACTGAACCACAACCTCCCTCCGCTGACTGTCTATCTTTAGCAGATGCTTCTTTCACCAGTAAGAATTTCCTAACCTCTACGTGACCTCTGCTCAGCAGCAGTGATTTGTCCTGGTGAACTGCCCGCATTGCTGCATGATGAGCATTGATAACAAAGATGAAGTGATTGCTGAGTAAGACTGTTTTGAGTGGTTTTTTTCCCCTTGCTGGGGATTTAAATGAACCTGGCATTTCCTGCTAACCATCAAAAGACAAAAGGAAGGCGAGCTTGCCTCCACTTCCGATCTTCTGAAATGGAAGAGAGGCGTACACTCGCGACTCCTGCTGGGCTTTTATCCAGCGCAAATCAGACGAGCCTTGTGCTCGGGCCTCATGCAAATCCAAAGTGGAGCCGGATCCTCGCTGTGAGCTGTAAATGAACAGCCAAATATTGGCTTCTAATTGAAGGCAGCAGTTGTCTGTGTGCACAGACGCCCCTGCTGTGAAATTGTGGACAAACACACCGGGACGCTAAGAGGCTACTTCCCCTCCTGCTCTCCTTTTTTACTCAGCACTTCCCTTTATAAGCTGTAGCCTTGCTTTTTTTCCTCCTGTTTAAAGACTATTTTTATAACATTTCTACTTTTTATAGACAGTTTATGGTGGATGAACATGACAAAGAAGACAGGAGCAAGGCTGTTAACTGCAACAACAATCCTGCGCTAGATATAACCCAAAATAATTGTGTGGTACATTATGTGCCTGAAACAAAAGCCAACTGCATTTTTTATCTTCTGCTTCGTTCTTGTCTCTAATCCTTCACTGTCTTCCTCTCTCTACCTCTCCCTTGCTATTCCTTCCTTGTACTCCCACCTAGTGCAGGGACAGGAAGTCAGAAGAAAAATGAGTGCTTATGAAAATCCTAATGAAAATGCAGCGTGTCTGTAATTGAATACGGACGTCTGAGTCCTGACACGAGGGATTCAAGCCGCGGACTGGATAAACGTGCCTCGCCTCCCATTTCTCCAGCCTCCATCAATCATCGCGCATCGCAGAGACGGCCAGTGCATCGGCCGTTCCAGCTCAATAAGAACCCATCAGTGAAAGAGGGGGAAGAGGGGATGGAACAGAGGAAGACAGAAATCAGGGGAGAAGAAAAGAGCGCATTGATATTCAAAGAGAGGGAGTGACAGGGAAAAAAGGCAGAAATACACGGTACGTAGTTTTGCCCATCATGGTGAAGTTCACTGTTTTGCTTAACTTTGCATATTCAAATCTAGTCAAACATGCACACGCTCTGGGTGCAGCTGCGGAGATCGTTTGATGTCAGTTGGCAGCATTTAAAGCTAGATCACGCACAGGGAAAAGATACACTGTCTGTGACCTGAAAGGGCAGGTACATAACTTTATTTCGCTGTATAAACTCTAACCGTGGATAGTGTTTTAAACACTTAGTGGCAAACACACACACACAAACACACACACACACTGTGAGTGCTTGGGCCAAAAACTACTGAGGAGAACCCTGTATCCAATTCCCTCCTGGAGCAGACCATGGCTCCATTGTGCTGAGAAAGGTATCAGACTACGTTTACCATCCAAACGTACACATGACACCTGGGGAGTGGCCTCAACAGTCCATCCCATTGTGAAGTTTATTTTGGCTTTCAGCTGAGAGAATAAGTCGGGTCAGTTACAGGACACCGTGGTGCTCCCTTTCCCAAATAACTGGCTATTACTGACTGACGAGTCGTGAGGGCTTCTTTATTCAGACTGCAAGAAAACAACAATGAGCCTACGAGGAGAGAGCAAGCGACAACCTGCGGGACTGGAAGATGAAGCCAGTGCAGTAGCACCAAAAACTGCAGTTCTTCCAATAGGCACTTGAAGCTGGCTTCAAAAGCAAGTGAATCCCCATAGACTCCAATGTTAACATGCCCAACTTTACAGCAGAAAAAAACGTGTTTCTAGCCTGGTACACAAGGGTTTGGGTCACTATAGCTAATTTCAAAGTCATGACAACTGTACAGGGGGTGAATTTTTATATAACTCAGCTGTTTACATTTTATTAAAGCTTAAAGTTATGCATAATTAAGGGCGTGGCCACTTTGAGTAACAGGTGGGTGCAGTCTGTTGACAAGTCGCTGCCACGGAGACAACACTGGCTAGGTAACCTGACTGTTGCGTAACCCCTTATTTATACGTCAACACAATGTGAAGTCTTTAAGCAGAGTGGGAACTCGGAGGCAGGGACAGCAAGAAAACACTACTGCATAGCGGGAGTAAACACAGAAGCTAGAAAGTTTTTTTGGTGTATGCGCCAAGCAAGCAACTCCATTGAAATGAATAGTGCCATTGGGATCCAGTATCATATTATAAATCTATGTGTTACACCATCTAGGATCGGCTTCTATGCCTGACGCTGTTCCTTGGGATTTGATTAGCATGGTCACTCCTGGCTCTAAAAATCCAAGATAGCAGCAGCCAAAACACAAACTCTTTAAAAAAAACAAGAGTCCACAAACCAATGGATGATGTCATCGTGGCTCAGCCATTATTTTGTACAGTCTATGGGACAGAGTCTGTTAACAACATATTTTAAGCCAATATTGGCACGCTATTTTTCCCTCCTTATTTTCTTTTTTGGCAGCTTGTTATCTGCACTGAACCACATTTAGACTGTAATGACACTAAAGTTCTCACCCTAAACAAATGCATCCATTTCCAAAGCTGTAGAGCACGGGAATGCTCTTTCTCCTCGCCAAGCTGCGACTGACACATACAAAGTACCCGCTATAGGCTGAACATTATAAAAGCAAGACGAATCCCCTCTAAAACTCATCAGAGCCTAAAGTGATGTGCTGAGTGACAGAACTCTTGCATGTATTCAAACACGGCAGCTGTGGTCGAACTAGCTGGCAGCAGAGGTGTTGCATCATAGTGAGTAAGGACCTGCTGTACAGACGAGGAGGCAAACAGACTGAAAAAATACAAAGCAAGTGACGGAGAGGATGAAGAAAATAACTGCTGGCAGTACTTTCAACTCGAGACAGAGTGAGGGCAGAAATGATAGAAGAGGGCAGATAGAGAGACGAGGCTCAGCTCCCACTGTGGGGTAGGGGCGTCTCTGTGCTCGGATGGGGCTTTTGTGTTCTTGCCCTGTTGGCAGAGACACGGTCAGACAGGTCCATTTCAGAGATATCCTGTCAACTTGCTGAGAGACCCTGTCAGCGCCCTCTCCTCCCCTGGGTGACAGTGAGAGAATGAAACAGAGAGGCTGAGGAGCCAGAGTGGCAACTGTAAGAGAGATGAGGTAAAAGAAGAGGTGGGTAAAAGGTGACGGAGCACTACAAGGTGGAGAAGTAACAGGTGATGGAGATAATGCCACACTTTTCTGTACAGTCTTGTAAGGATATAGAAGGTAGGGCTGGGTATGAATACTCTTTCTCTTTAAGTTCCTGACCGTAATAACCCAGTGCCAAGTATTACTGGAACATCTCCACTCAAACAATACCTGCATTTGATCCTTTTTGCACCAGAGGTCTGATCCCCTGCCAGATCAGCAAACTTTCTTTTTCTGCCATCTCCACATCTGCTCTCCTTCAACTAGCATACGCTAACAACCAACACCAAGCCGCTGAACGTTCCCAACAAACTCACCATGACACAGAAACAGCTCAGCCCTATCGTTAAACCCATTAACGTTAGCCAGTGATGCTAACAGTGAGCCTTGTCACTGTGTGTGAGCGGCCTGGTGGACTCTCACAACTGTCCCTGGCACGGAGCTCACACTCCTGCAGCAGCAGCTACAACCCATGCAGTGTGCTGACTTCAGTGTGTTGTGGTGAAGTCAACACGGTGTATTTGACAGAGTTGGCAGTTCAACATGCCGAGAGCCCACCAAAACATTTGAAGTATGGCTATATCACACACCTGTGACATCTGGTGGCATTTTATGCAACTGAGTGCATCCATACACATGATGTTATCAAATGAAGTAGAAAAAAATGTGTCAAATAAAGAACTCTATTGGTATCATTATCACGTTAAGGCTAGTGATACTGCAGCCTGCTTGCATAGAAATAAATGGACACAAAGACATAAGAACATGTTATGTGGTTGTGGGCATGAAATGTGTTAAGATTACATGCTGATAACACAAAAACAATGTCACTGCAAAATCAGCGAGGATCTGTGTTATGGTGGACAAACAGATTAAGTAAAATGAGTGGTAAAATCCATGCAGGGTGTGTGGTTCATGGGTCAAACAAACATGGACTTTCAACCAGGAGACTGCTGTTTGTGTTCTGTCTGAAAGTCAGTGTGGTTACATAACTTAGCTATTTTACATAACACTGCAAAGTATGTAAGTTTATGTCACTTACATCCAATATGTTGTTACTTCTACCGAAAGTATTTTTTTGTTTTCTAACGCCTCGTTTCCTCTTACGTATATGACAGGTGTCCATAGATGTGTAAATATACAGTGATGCCTCTTGTGTCCAACACAAGGAAATGCATTTCTTTACGGATTTACCTTGTTTTCCTGATAGAAACCACCTGTAGCCATAGGGTAGAGGCTAATTTTGGCCATTTTTTTGCCATCCAGTATTTTGGAATATGCGCTTGGAAGATTACCGGGACAAAAACAGTTCCTGCCAGGAATGTGGCATATTTTGTGAAATATTCAATTAAAAAGACGAATGAATGGCTCAACGAGTCATGGTGACAATCTGACTGTATATAATGTATAACCATATTTCAGCAGAATAACATTACTCAGATACTCAGATTTTATTCATACAAACCCACTCGACAATCAACATAGCAGCAGCTGAATTGAAGGAAATAGCCTGTTTGCTAGCTTAGCTAATGGGCTACTAACTAGCTAACTGTCATGCAGCCACTTGGAAATCCACTGCAAAAGTTAAATTTTTTAAATTTACTCGAGGCAAATTGCAGGCAGAGAAATTACTGAGGGGAGGAGTTTCGCAGTCATATCGGATATCACGGAGATTCCCATAGGAATGAATTGAATTGGTTGTCTCGTCTTCGTACACATACATAAGTGGAAATGAGGTGTTAATCTAAAGTGCTTTTCTGTGACCGTTTCACAACAAAACTGCCACTGATCATAACAGACGTTATGCATTGTTACGAGGTCGTCTTTATTTCATGTGTTTCTGTGAGACTGTTTTGAATGTTGGTGCTGGAATCGTCATTTTTTAAATGATGCTCAGTCCTATTCAGCAAGGTTCATGATGTGACACAGTAAATACAAAACTGCCTTTATTCCAAAACGTGCTACAGCACAGGCAGTTTACTTCACAAATAATTTGGTCTCGCTGGAGGACGAATCAATTAAAAGCCTGTTATATTCAAACAACACACATCAGTAAACCCCAGTCTGTTTTACTCGGTAGTTTTGGCCCCATGGGGTGAAAAGCACTCAATAATTGTTACATTTTTCCATTATCACAAAGTCAAATCAAAATTGACAATTAAATTTTCCTAATATCCAATGCATTGACATAATCATGAAATCAGTAAACATGACCTCCCAATGCCTGAGGCACAGCAAGTGAGATAACGGCACTGTTCATTTAAAAGATCTCATGCTGCAGTTAACTCATTACTCTTATTACTGTGTGCAGGCTGCTGAATCTTCCAGGCTCAGCGGACCTTGTGTGCAGAAGCTACAGTAGTTGGGAGCTAATAATACAGTATGACATGGAGTAGATTTGCCTTATATTGTAATGTAAATATTTCCAATTGGAAACCTGACGTGTGCTGGTCAGGGCAGATATTATCTCAGACTGCGTGATGAAACTGTGAGTCACCACAGAGTCTCATTTGTCTCTGAGCGAACCATCTCCTTAAATCAGAGCAGCCTGAATCTGAATTAAATTAAAACTTTCTTACAGAGTGACTTACAGGTCAGACGTGTCGTCAGGCAACAAGTAGCTAATCACTTCTGACTCAACAAGAGACCATGCTCTTTTCACTCGTAATTATGGGAGCAGTGGTGTTGGTGAGGCACCAAAACATGAGCCATGTCTGACAAATTCTGCAATGACATTTAAAACAGAAGTCATGTCTGGGCCAGTCTATCCTCCGAAGCCTATTTTTAGCTCACTTCATTAGCACTGTGTCTTTCATACACTTCCCTACTGTAAGTCACACCCAATATGCCGAGATGTCCCCTCAACCCTGAGCAGTGACGGATTTAAGGCTATGTTCACATTACAGGGATTCATGCTCAATTCCGATTATTTCCCCAGATCTAATCTTTTTACCCAGATATCTGACATCAGTGTGAACAGATCTCTGGCCTGAAATGCCTCACTTGCAACCCATAACATCACACACGTGCTTTGGAGCAAAAACAAAGTTACCATTGCAGAACAGACATTTGGGGGAAAAATGAATGACACATCAGTGCAAACGTTCATCTCCAGAAGGATCGCTGCACTAGGAGGGTCTGATGTCATTCGATTCACAGTTAGCAGCTATTGCTGGTAGCTCTTTGGAGAAAGAGGTGTGGGAGAGTCAGGAGTGGTGGGGCCATGATGTGGATCGTTTCACAAAGGAACAGCTCCTCCAAAACCTTAGGATGTCCAGGCTACATTCCAATATTTCCGGCGGCACCTCACAATAATGCTATCACAGCATATAGACAAGCTGTCCCCATCAGAAAGCGTCTGGCAGTCGTGCTCTACTGCCTGGCGACTGGGGTAGCCTACCACAGCAGCAGTATGGCTATGGCAGCTTTTTGTAGTTTCAACAGAGCACTCCACTCAGACACTGAGTGATCTGCTCCTGCACAGTTAAGTGTGACATAGAAAAAAGCATGGGTGTATGGGAAAGACTCACATGAATTCCAGTATATCCGTTTTTCACAGTGGGTGCATGGCCAGTGATCAGATATGTATCAGATTTAGGACCACATATGAAAGTGGCTCAGAGAAAAAGATCAGATCTGTGTCACATGAGAGCAAAAGAAACAGGATTTTAGCTCACATTTGCTTGTAATGTGAATGTAACACGTAGACATGTAAAAACATCTACAAAAGATACGCTGATGGGTGGCAAACTAGAGGGAAAACCTAAATAAGTGAGGGGAGAAACGGATACTTGCATACATAGGTGGCAGATTTTGACCCAACTGAAGACCTGATTTGGGAGCAATGCATCTTTACTGGTTGATGTTGGTGACCCAAACTACGGTGGCCAACAAGGGCAAACACACTGATAACAAACACCACCCGAGCAAATGAAGAAACACCTTCATCAACTTGATGACACACGCGCTGCTACTATAATCCCACAACACAACCAAAACTGTTTCCAGGGGACACTAAAAGGTAATGCACATGGCAGAGTTACTCTGTTCCAAATTAATTAACAAATTAATTCAACCACGTCATGCCTGTGCTGAAGTCAATGCTGGCTGAAGTAATTTTTAGAATTTATTTTAAAATTTCATTGCTTGTTTTTAAGTCCTAACATGGTCAGGTACCCCAATATTTCCCTCACATGCTTGTGAGCTGTGAGCCAGCTTGACGCCTAAGGTCACTGGAAACAGGTTGCTAGGTCTCCGCGAATATCAGTGAAAGTGCCTTCAGCTTTTTGCTCCAAGTCGCAGTTACCTGATGAGATTAGGAGTGCACCAACAGTGTCATCTTTTAAAGTGAAGTTGAAGACATTTCTTTATGGCATGCATTCCAGTAGTCTGGTTATACTTTTTTAACATTTTATTTTATTTTATTGCATTTCATTTCATTGTATTCCTTATTATCCTCTTTTAATGGTCTACTTTCAGTATTATTATTTTATTTGATGTTAACAAATTCTTTATCAGTTCTGAGTCACATGTCCTCATATCTTTTATCAGTTAATTTTCCATTTTAATTAGTATTTCATGAGGTTTTTCTTGGTTCACTTTTATGGTCAGCTACTGCCTTTTTTTCCCTGCAACTTCTACTTTGCACTTTGTGCAGCACAGAAATGTGCTATGTAAATTAATTTTGCTTACTCTGCTCTGTTACTAATCAGGTGATCTTCATCACGTGATCTCTCCACCCACTTACTCAGCTGCTTCCCATTTCTGCTAATCAGCCCAGCAGTATTTATACTGGTTTATTTCCACTAGTGCTCTGGTTTTGACTCCTGCTTGATACTGGAATGACTCCTACAAGACTTCACTTCATTCGTGTGTGCGTTCAGGGTGCTGTCTGTTCTGACCTACCTGTACTGTATTTTATTACCACTGACATCAGTCAGACTCCAGACAAAGCAGCTTTTGTCAAAAAATCTGAGAAGTTTCACAGCACTGCTGAAAAAATACAGAATGTGTCCGCTAAACTGAACTTCATGTAATCCAGAAAGAGTCTGGACCAGTATTTCACCCAGTATGAGCCTGTTGTTATGAAGCCAAAGAGGAGGTGTGGGAAAAGTGAAGGTGAACAGAGCCTGTGTTTTTGGGGGACAAAATGAGGTGGATCAAATATTTAGTTTCCTGCATTCTGGTGAATTTTTATAGACCTATTTATAGTGGAAATGTCTATTTTTGTCAAAATAAAAGTCCTCTGCTACCTTAATGTTTTTATCAGCGGGGACAAATGCACATGGTCTAAATACTGAGGGGGAGGTGTCCATTGCTTCCCCCCAAAATCTACCCCTGTGCATTAGACTGGTTGGTTATATATCAGCATACTTAATGCCCAGTTTGAAGTAAAATTCAGTGAACTGATCTAGTATAGTGGGGTTTTGTGCTGCGAGCAGCTGAATGGAAATAGACATGTGGTTGCGAAGGAACAGAGGAAGAAAGTTATTGCAAGAGAACACAAAATTTATTGCCAAGGAAAGAAAAAAAAATGACCCTGACCCTTCAAGGGCTCCATAAATTAAAGAGATATACACATACGTATTTAAGTTTAAAATAATTTTTATGCCAGACATGGAGTTTTGCAATTTAAAATATTGCATAGACTTTACTTACCAAAAAATAAGCTCTGTATCCAAACACAAGTCCAGCGTGCGAACATTGTGGGCAGTCACCAGCCTCACTAACCCATTTGTTCTGGCACTGCCCAAGAGTCACAACATATTGGAAAAATATTTTTCAGTCGCTATCAGACATCCTGGTTCTGATCTTGTGTTACCCAGCCCCCAACATAACATGATATTATCTGGAACCCTACTAGCACCTCGGCTGATATTATTCAATTGGAGGCAAACACGGGCTCCAGCCCATTCTGCCCTCGTGAAGGATGTAATGCACCACCTGCACTTGGAAACGATTAAATTCTTATAAGGAGGGTGTGAAAACAAATTTTTACCAGATCTGGCAACACTTTATAGATCTTTTTGAATATTTTTTATATTTTCAGAAATTCTATTTTTACTTATATACTACTGCCACTGTTTGTTTAACTTTGAAAACCCTAATAAAATTCATTGAAAAATAATATTTTTTATGCTCAGGCAAGTTTTGCTTGATTGTCAGGTTGATTCCACTCATGTTATTTGGGTCAAATGACCAGCCCCCCCCATTCCAAAGTTCTCATTAAACTGGGTCCATTACATCCTCCAGAAAGGTCAACACTTCATTGCCCTAAACACACCGATCCCCTCGCCAGTTCTCAACTCACTCATCCATACTCATCCAGACCCTAAGACACGACAACACAGGTCATTTATTGCACGCACGTATTCTGATTAATATCAAATGTTATATTAGCATTAGACTGGAGTATCTGATTCTGCTGCCCTCAAACAATTCAAATAGTGTCTGATATTTCTGAGTCTACTATGCGGCTGTCTGTGGACTGTACTACGACATTGAGTCTGCTGGAACTGATTCAGTCTCCAGTGGACCAGAGGATCTGGAATAGCCTGACTGCCTGTGACTCATGGACAGAGAGCGAGAATGGTGACTATGACCTCGAGCCTCCCCTCCATCCATCCCTCACCATTCATCCATCCATTCTTAATGGGATACTCTAACCTGGCTGTTTAACACACATTAACATCAGAGCTCCCCTCAGCTGGAAGTCTGGCTCTGGAAGCTTTTGGCTGCAATGGCTTGTTTGGAGGGCATTATCATATATGTTTGAAACAGTATTTTGTTGATGTGAATCAGATGTAAAATGAGCAGTGTGATACAAATTATGAATAAATATATGTAGAAATGCATTCTGTATGTTCACATACAGTCACGGGTCTTACTCAATGTTACATTCACATCTCTAACACAGTGTTAGTTTCATTGAAAATAGCTAGCATTAGCTCCAAAGGTTGCTAGAAGTTGCCGGATGACATCATGCAGTGACGTGCATATTGGTGTCATCATTGTGCATTTATTTGGTATAATGGAAGTATATACTACTTTACTAAATCAGGCTCAGAAAAATCCACGACAAATCATTTAAATGGCGTAAGAGCTTTTTCCTGCTTCCAATCCAGAGAGCAAGAGCATCAACATAACCACGGAAACTGTGGGGAACTTCAGCGCGCGGCCCCACAGCCACTGATCAGGGCCTAAGGCAGGAGGAGAGACTGGCAAAGGAGCCATGGACTGTGATTACTCTGAGCATGGGAATGAACTACAATTTAATATATTTTAATATATTTTTTGCTTTTTGTTGATGGTCTGAATAAGCCACAAATATTTTGGCCAGACAGTTTTTTATAATAAATTTGCTAAAAGGTCTGAAGAGTCGTTAAATCTAGCAAGAAGGCTACCAAATTAGCAACACTGCTATAATGCAGCTTAGTATGTCTGGCTGAGTCGGAGCATTGCTATTAGACTATATCCTAACTGACATCTAGGTATTTGGAGCCACATATTGATTACCTAAAAATATATGAGAAAACATAATATTTTGTAAAAGCTTTCAAAACATGGCCATGCTCTCTGTCACAGCTTGTAGTTACCTGGCTTCCTGATACTGGCTCCAGGCTGACTGAAGGCTCTTCAACACTGATAAGCTAACACATGTATACATCATTTATAATTTAAACACTATTTAAAAATAAATAAACCCTGCAACAGTGATTCAATTTTACCATTGTCCAGTTGGACACAGGTGGTGCTTCTGTGTCTGCTCTGCTGCCTGTTATGCCCGAAATGCAAGCAGAGCTCATACAAGCGACCGGCGCTCCTTGCTTTGGGTCAGTTATTAGCTTTTATATGACTTTAACAATATTATATAATACATAGGCTAATATTATTATTATTGTCATTATCGTATGCAGGCTATAGGCTGATACATATCATGGGTGTATGAATTAAATATTCCAGCCTCAGCTGGAGTTCGATTGCCCACTGCAACGCCGTCCACCGCAGCAGTGATTTCTTTCCATACTGCGTTTCATTAACTTCATTTTCTGACACTTTTCAGGCTGCAAAATAGAGTGAGTTGTTTAATTCAACCTGTGACATAAACGTCTCCATTTCTACCTCAAAGTCTCTCCTCTTGGCTTTATTATTCTATGGGTGAGGCCTCAGAACAAATATATTGGGGCAAGATATTTGAATGACAAATGTTTTCAGTCGCCACATTTAGCCGTGTCTGATTATTCCTATGCTGGGGATTCCCGAGATAAGAATGTTTCATGGATCACACACCATACGATGATGTCTGCACTCAGATCTATGGTGGTTTGTATGTTAGATTGATAAATGAGGGTCATTATATGTTGCGAAATACAGGCGTAGGTTCCATAAATGTGATGTCATCCCTAGTCGTCATATTTTGACACATGGACAGAGGGGTCAGCTGTTGAGTTAAGGTGACAAAACTACTTGGTGATTGTTAGGAAAAGACCATGGTTGACATTAGTCATTTGAGCTGACTCACTTGGCTGAGAAGGAGTTGTAAGCGTTGACTTTTAGTTGCACACGGGACACGAACATCAGTCTACTGGGTAAAGGCCTGTACTTGTTGGACACATTCACAGATGTGGACTCTTTATACTACAGCTGTTGCTCCGTCCATCTAATGATGACACAGGTGGGTTTACATTAGAGTTGGTTGAAAGCCCAGTGCATCTCATACAGACGCTAAATGGTTGATATGTAATGCCAAGGGCCACTGCCAAAGGACATTTTCTGATGTCCTGGAATTGAGATCAGACTGCCAAAAGGTTTACAGTAACAACAAGTAACAAGAAGTCGGCATGTTTATTCAAGCACACAGTGGAAAAAGAAAAGTGGAAAGCTGAGAATTTAAGTTGCACAGAATGATGTGTATCGGGTGAAAAGAAATGTATGTAACTACCTCATTATAGTTGCATTACCAGCTTGCATCTTTGCATACGCATATTGCTTTATGCTTAAAGTTTCATTTCTATGCTCTAAAAAACTGTTATGTTGGCATTACACCGAAGAGCTAAAAACCAATTAACATCCCCATACAAAACACCACAGCCCAGTGCAAGCAATGAGGTAAGACAAGTTCCCATGTTTGTTTATCTATTAATGATGAATATACATTTACTGAGGGCAATATGAAATGAAGTGCTGCTTGACACAGAGTTCATTAATCTGTAACGAGAAACAGTGGGAGCGTGGTTATTGAGAACACGGTTCCCTGCTGTTAAGCTGTTCTGGTTGGCGGGCGTAATGATGTTAGTTTTACATTAACTTGATAATATTCTCTCCCAGAGGCACGACCAAATATGCTTCCATCAGGGAAGATTGTGATGAAACTAATTCTCACTGATGTTGACAGTAGGCTCGTTTGTAGTCGATTTCTTTCTTTTTTTTGAGAGAGATTTTGTGTTAGAGTTGCTTTTTTTTCTTGCGTATGGCTGCTCAGATACAGATGGACTACTGTTCCAGCACAATATGCGATCATGTCTTCTACAGTCACCCTCATCCCAGTTTGTCTTCTCTTAATTAAATACAATACAAATGTTCATAACACAAATGGTTAGTTAAAGGTCCAGTATGCAAAATTTAAGGGGATACATTGGCAAACAT
Source organism: Chaetodon striatus (assembly GCA_029783705.1). Taxonomy (NCBI): domain Eukaryota; kingdom Metazoa; phylum Chordata; class Actinopteri; order Chaetodontiformes; family Chaetodontidae; genus Chaetodon; species Chaetodon striatus. The sequence goes on from JAPZEB010000012.1 coordinate 14,908,873, forward strand.
GGTATATAATATTCATAGCAATGTTTTCACTAGTTTATAATCACCTGAAACTAAGAATGGTTGTGTTTTTGTTACCTTAGAAGGAGCCGTTTATGGCCCTGACTGAATGTGTTTTGCAGGTTGCTAGAGGGTACTTGCTGTAGCTCTGGTTGAGGGTGAGAGGCTGTCAGCAAATTGATCTGTGTGGGTACATGAGACCCTAAAAAAGAGGGTGGATCATGGGGAGTACCACCAGTTGGTCCAGGAGCTTCGCATCCATGATGGCCGTTTCCAGGCATATTTTAGGATGACTCGTGGGCAGTGTGACAACCTGCTGTCTATCGTCTGGCCGTATAGCTCTGGGTATCCAGCAACCACTACCACCACTTTCTCCCCCATTGTTTACCACTTGATAACGTGTTGTTAATTATGTGATTTGACAATGGGGAAAAAAGAAGACAAAAAAGAGATGACGTTGAGTGCTTTTCCATTCGCCGTTTCCTGGTTGTGTTTGCATTTTGTGTCCTAAGTTGAACTGCCACAACAGTCAGTCCACGTTTGACTTGGTTACAATTGATTCTGAAGGGAACATGAGTGTTTTCACCAAATTCCACGACAATTCATTCAGTAGGCGTCGAAAAATTTCTATTAAAATCACAAATGTTAAACTCATTGAGGTGCTAGAGGAAAGGTCAGGGGATCAATACAGTCAGTAGCATTTTATGGTCCTCTGGGGACAATAAATTTGGGGACCATAAATTTGGGGACCATAAATTTGGTACAAAATGTGCAGCCCAGTCTGTAGTTGTTTGTTTAGATATTTCAGTCTGGACTTAAGTGACCAACAGACGGTTATCTCTAGGGATGTACTGCTAACAGGGAAAAAAAAAAGAAAAGAAACATCACAGTATATTTTAAGAGGCATCTCAGACCTGTGGACCGCAGAACAATTTATTTAACGTACTCTAAAAGGCAAATCTGATGAAGTGAAGTTAAATTTTCATTAGATCATACAGCTTGTGTGCTCCAATTTGTCCCTATGAATTTCAGCCGTGCCTTTATTGAATTTAGATCTTAGAGGCGTTGTTTTTGTCTGCGTTTCCTTTTTTCAGCTCATGTTTGATTAATTTCAAACTCTGACTTCCACCACCCATGGGTACAGATACTCTGGTGTATTCAGGGCTGAGCAGAAACCAGCAATTAATCTGTCACTTTCAAAACAAGTCCTTTGTGTATTAAAGGGGCCAGCGGGCCACACACTAACACACACACACACACAAATCCCTGTACTCCTCAGCGAGGTTACCTTCCACAAGCCCAGCACTTAGTAATGTGTGTTATTGTTCCAGAGAGAGACAGGGGCTCCCCTGGTACCCCGGCTGAATGGCCTCCTTTGGTTTATGGCAGGTTGCTGCTCTCCTCTCAGGCTGTATGATTAATGGTTTACTCCCATAAATGTAGGTCACCAATGACAGCGTTATTATAACATTATATGAATAGATGGCCATTATTTATTTAAGGAAAATGAGTTGTCTGTGTGGGAATATTAAGAATGTGGGTAGCAGACTGATCATGCAATTGTCAGGTTGTCACACTGACTCTATCAGTTATACTAAATGATGCCATATTTTATTATAAGGAGGAAAAACAAAGATGGAAGCCTGTTTGTCTGTGAGGTATGTTAATGCACGTATTAGTCATCACAGATATGTCTTTTTAATGTCTGTCTCAATGTCATTCAAGCTCCACATTCAAAGTTATTAATGCGTATGTGATAATAGTGGTATGGATGTGCAGGAGCAGTGTGTAGGATTCGGGATCAAATGGCAGAAATACAGTATAATAATCACAATTGTGTTTTTATTGGAGTATAAATCACCTGGAACTAAGGATTGTTGTGTTTTTGTACCATAGAATGAGCCCTTCATATCTATATATGGAGCTCGTCCTCTTCCCGGAAGTCTGCCATGTTGTTTCCACAACACGCTGTCCAGAAACGTCAGCCTGGTCTTAAGAAAAAAAAAAAAAAGAAGCAGGCTTACAGTAGTGACATGATACCAGTGGTTTTCAATCATGTGCCATTGAGGCTCAAGAGTCTGCTGGTTTCCTGGTTTCCTGGTTTCCGTTGCAGGCGACACTATAGCAGCTGATTTCGCTGATTACAGTTTCAAAGTGAGTCACAGAGTGAGAGGGCTTTCAGCATCTGCATTTCATAGCATTTTTTAAATATATTCCTGATTTATTTTTACTCAATATTTATTTTCTCTATCCAAAAGCAGAATAGGAAAGAAAA
>JAPZEB010000012.1:14950340-14967213 GCA_029783705.1 Chaetodon striatus
CCCTTAGTTCTTTTAGTGACACAATGGCCCCCTTTACACCTTGCATTAGCATGCGTTTGCTATCAAATAACGCTCAGTACCGCTGACATCAAATCCTATCCTTTTGATTAGAAATTAAAATCAAATCATCAGAAATTGCAGATTGGATCATTTATTAATCTACACCACTGGTTCCTAATATGGGGGGTCCTGATCCCCACTATGGGTCACCAAAGCTTCACGGGGGTCGGGAGGTCCTCTTGATTTTAAGGTGTTCAATAAAACTTTTTTATATATACACAGTGGGCCTATATCTCTCTTCTGTGAAGAAAACTAGATGACATTGTAATTCTTAAAGTTCAGATTATTTTCAAGACATTAACTTACAAAAAAACTCACAGGATAAGGACACGATGAAGACCTGAACACAAGCTATGTTTACAGCCTTCACTCTCTGCTAAACAGCCTCGTCCTGCAGTTAAAACAACCAGAGAGCTAACAGAACGATGGCAGAGCATCAGGGAGAGGAAAAAGAAACCTGTTAGTATGAATGATTGTTAAAAAAAAAAAAAACACAATACAGGCAGAGAATCATGTGAAAATTTCCTGAAATATCAGGAAAAACTTCCTTGTGATTGAATATTCACAGGAAATAATCAAAATTCTTCACCACTGCCCTACACAATGGTGAGCATCCTGAATGTTTATTTAAAAAACAGGGTCTAATTTTACTGTAGCTATTATCAAACTTTCTAAAGGAGCACATTTATAGAAATCAAGAAATAGTTATTGTGATGGTTTCCGTATTTAAGCTTCTGAACAGTATTTATAAAAGTTGAACGCAGTTTTCATTGTTATGGAATAATGAATGGTGAACTTCCTTTAAAGTTTATCAGCCAGGTCAGTTTAGAGCTGAACTAAATTTGGATCAGCGCTCACTTTCCTGTCATGTGGAAGCTTCTAATGAAGCAACTGTATTCACATTCTCAAAATGTAGCACGCTGTAAACAAACAGTATGCAGTCATATTGCAAATGTATGATGTGTTTTGCTCTCAGGGACAGTCCGACACCAGCTCGCTGCTGTCCGGCTGTTGGGACGCTGTATAACACCAACACACTCGATGCCTTTAAGACCACTGATAAGAAGGCTCTGCTGGAGAAAGAGGCCAAGGAGGTAAAGACAATGGGAATGTTCTCAGTCACACACACATACTCATATACATGAATTAATTCAAATTTTCACCCCCTGTTGTTTTGTAGATATGGGATGCTATACAGTCCGGAGCTGCGTTGAATGACCCGTCCATCCTCTGCAAATTCATTCTGCTGACCTTTGCAGTGCGTATAAACAGCATCTTATAAATGCTTTAGTTATGTATAGTAATGACTTCTTTCTGTCTTTCTCTCACTACTTTTGCCACTTTCAAATAACTTTTTCTGACCATTTTTATTTCAGGATTTGAAGAAATATCATTTCTACTACTGGTTCTGCTTCCCTGCTCTCTGTTTCCCAGAGGGAGTGAAGATTGTCAGACAGCCGTCTGCTCTGGAACAAGTCTTCTCACCCAAACAGGTTGGCTTTTTAAAGATCATTATACAACCAGTCGGAGGAATACTTTGGACAGCGCACTTTGAAATGATACTGTAGGTGCATTACTCTTTATAAGGTAACAAAATTAATTTATTTTTAATTTTACAACACAGGATTGCACAATAAAATGTAAGCTGAAGCCCCTTGCACACATGCTACACACACTTAGAACATATATACAGATATTTTGATAAGAATAGATTAAAATGAAAGTCATCTTCTAAATCAGTGGTTCCCAAAGTCGTGGTCCAAAAATGGGTTGTGGGTCCATTCTAAATGGACCGCAAGTGACCCACAAATGTGTCAAGCTCGTTTAAAACAAACTTTATTTTTAAGTACAAGTGAATTTCCGGTACAGAGCTTTTATTTTTAAGCGATGTTTCCTGCTGTAGAGTGAGTGGCTACTTGACAGAGATGGCAAATTAGCTTGGTGACATGTCCAAACGCAAGTGTGACGCTGAATATATAAACTGTGTATATATAAACTTGAATTAATGACTAAGGAGAAATCTGGACCCGTTGGGAACCACTGCTCATCTACTACATATAAACAGTTTTCAGGTGTGTGACCGCAGAGCTTGATGCTCATTGCAGATGGTCTACATAAAGTGTGGTACTACTGGACTACTGTATGATGTTAAGAGTAAATACTGTGAGCTGATGATTCTCTGATGTTTGTTGGCCTAAAAAATTATATTCCATCTAAGTTTCCTCTCTCCTAGGAAATAAGATGGTTGCAGCCCTCTTTTACTCCGTACGCTGTTATTGAAAAGAATAATGACGTGAAATTGTTAGACCTCAGGTCAGTGGATTCAAGAAGAGAAAAAGCCTCATTATGACCGAGTAAAAATGACTCATGAACAGCGTGACGCCAACTGCAGGCCACAGCCATGACGATTTCTCCCCGCTAACCTTTACTTTGTTTTTCTGTCTTTTGTCTCTCTTTCTATCAAACTGAATTATCAGCGTTATGTAACATGACAGTTAATAACTCAGATTCATGAGCTGCCAACCACAGTGTAATCAGTCCGGCGCTAAGATGAAGCCATTGTCACAATATGACTTCACTGACCAGTGTCTGGCCAGTCTGACTCTGATAAAGTGCTAAGCCTACAAAGCAGACACTGTGCATTATATATATGGAAGAAAATTGATTTTCTTGTCATGTTACAAAAGTATGAATGAGTAGACACAGCAACAGTTACATTGTGTGTATTTGTAATCACTAAAATACTTCTTACAGCAGGAGTTATGTGAGTGTCATAAAATCCTTTTATCGAGTGTAAGTTGTGTTTACTGTAAAATATTTCAGCAGACGTCTGATATTATGCTTCAGAAAGCCTCTCGTGCTCTCATGCGGGAGGTGGCTGTGACCGAGCAAATGAGATTGTACATACGAGCAGATGGAAATTTTATTTCATTCAGCATTTATTTAACTAGGAAAAACCTAACTGAAATTAAAAATGGTCTTTGCAAGCATGTCCTGGCAAAGACAGGCAGCAGCACATTTAACAAAGCTTCAGACAAAACAGTGTATTGTCAGGTCAGAATATCCTGGGTCACATAAAATAGAAAATAAGCAAATAAACAAGTGGCTGAAATTGGTTTCCTCCGTAGGGTTCATTTTTGAGATAGATCAAGGAGCTCGGAGTAGAGCTGCTGCTCCTTCGCTTAGAAAGAAGCCAGTTGTGGTGGTTTGGGCATGTGATCTGGAGTCCTTCTTGGGCCTTTTTTTGGAGGTTTTCCAGCCATGTCCAACTGGTAGGAGAACCTGGAGTAAACCCACATCATGCTGGAAAGATAATATATACCTCATCTGGTTTGAGGGCGCCTCAAGGTCCCCCAGGAGGAATACCTAGACGGCCTCTAGCCTGCAGCCACCATGACCTGGCTCCAGATGAGAGGCAGAAAATGAATGAATGGATGGATGTATATTATTTATGATTGCCCTTTAAACGCTCAGTATATATGAAAGAGGTTGTTACTGTACTGTGCAGTACAAAGCTTTCCGTAATGATGGCTGACTCCTAATTACTCGTGTCTCAGATCGCAGCCTTGCAGGAGGCCTATGATGCCCTGTGTATCAAAAGAGGGACCACTGCAGTGCCTTACTTCCTAATGAAGTACACACAGGACACTGTTCAGATGGCTCCTCTCGGGGACTGGGACAAGTTCTTCGTTGGCGCTAAGAAGGTACTACTTGAGTTTTTCTCTTTTTTTTCATCTTTTAAAGCAACTGTTAAACAATATGTGTAAATGTGTTGTGCAGTGAATGATGAAGTACCTGAAAGCCAAACTCAAGTTAAAGTACAGATATCTAGCCAGAAAATGACTTTGGTAGAAGTTAAGGTCACCTATTATATTTTTACTTGAGTAAAAGTCATAAAAGTTCCTCTGAACATGCACACCATCTTAAAAATGGATTGTACATTACACAAAAGTGAGGTCTTTTCACAATTTAAAGCATTTAAAGAAAACCTGTGACCTCCAGGGCTGACACGTATAAACAACTGTTTCTAAGCATGATTTTTTTTTTCCCAGATCAAAGGTTTTTGACTGGAGGACATTTCTAAGTCATGTCTAAGTTTTTTTGTACACAGACAAAAACACAGAGGAGTCAATGAAATATGCATTTTTATTCCATTAAATAACCCCACAATAAAAAACTGAGAAGACTCTCAGTCTGTCTAGTTGAGTAACTATGGAATTGTGAGTTATTAACAAAATGATATTTAAACCATAAAGTAAATCTGTATACTTATATCTTGCTTTAGAGACAAATGTACAGGTTTGAAGAATTGACTAATACTAATAAATATAGACAGTACTTTTTGTGGCTCATCCTCACCATCAGATTAGAGTCATTCTCACACACACACACACACACACTCACACTTTAGTAATGTAAACACACCTTGTTTGGCTTTTCTAGGTTACTGTGGGCGTCTATGATCCGTGTACTCTGTCTCAACATCCGGGCTGGCCTCTGAGAAATCTGCTGGTCCTCTTAGCTGCCCGATGGTAAGCCCTTCTTCTACGTGTGTGTGTGTTGTAAGAAGATGAGGAAGTTCTTTAGGGGACTCACAGTGTGTTTCAAAACACACGTTGTGTTTGTGAATTTCACTCTGAATGTTTTTCAGCTCACTTTATTCAGGCACAGAGCCACGAGGTGAAAGACGGGAAATCTTTGCTTAACTTATTTCCTGACTCATTTCCTGACTCTGAAGAGTGGGGAGCAGGTCACAAACATCGGTGTGATCATAGCGTTGCCTGGATAGTTTTGCATCATTACAAACAATCCAAAATAAAAGCTTCTCTGTCACAGTCAGACTGAAAAAGACGTGCTTGGCTGTTGCTCAGCTCGCAGTGGTGTCGTAAGAGTTTAGCGAGGATGAGATAAACCTGATGAATTACACTTGTTCCTAGTTGGCAGCACGAGCTTGCCGAGCATGACTGCTGCCGTTAAGATTGCGCTACTTGTCTACAAAGCTGTTAAGTTTTCCTGATAAACAAGGTCCATTTTTGTCAGTATCTTACACGCTGCTCACGTCAGTGTCTTCAAACTAAGTCAGACTTCCCACACATTTTGTGATTTGGTCATCCTTGGCTGTAGATATTTCATTTCCTTGCTAGATTCCAAGCCTGTTTCATCCACCTAAGAGTTCCAATGTTATCCCCAAACACAGTCAAAAAAGGGAAGCACACATGTGTGCATGTGCGTCAGTTATCAGGGCACTGTGCTCCTGATCATTGCACCCTTTCCAAGTAAATACATATTTGGTGTGACATAGACCACACAGTTGCTCAGTCTAATGCCTACAGAACACCAGAGGACTTTCAAAAGGCTTTTAAAGGACTAAAGTCTGACACCCTCTCACATATAAAGATAATGTTTATGATACATTTCTCTGTATGTAGGGTGTCAGACTGTAGGCATTTTAAACACATGGCTGCAGCAATTTCCATCCACGTTTTTCCCTCCTCCTCTGTACCGTGGTATAAATGACAGGACACGTCAAAGAGGCACTGACTTCCAATCTTGCGCTCCACCCTACGTTTACTGTCTATCCGGTGTGCTGCTTCGTGTTTGCTAGTGAAGAGAGAGCAGCTAATGGTTGTTGAAAATATTTATATCATTAAACTTCATTGTTTGCATGAGCCCAGACTAAAAACTTAGGATGTATTTAAACATGTTTGAATTTATTGGAATGTTAAGACGAGATACAGACAGTTTTATGACCACCTTACACCAAATGATCACGGGAGCACGCCACAACTCTAGCACACTCTGATGATTTTACTCTGAGATTGGCAATTTGTCTGCGACAGTGACATAGAATACTCTGTGGTGACACTGTGGTTAGCACTGTCGCCTCACAGCAAGAGGGTTCCTGGTTCGAACCCAGGGTGGGGGAGCCCCTCTGTACGGAGTTTGCATGTTCTCCCTGTGTCAGCGTGGGGTTTCTTTGGGTACTCCGACTTCCTGTCACAGTTCAAAGACGAAAGAGAAGCAGGTTGGGTTCACTGGTGTGAGTGTGAGTGTAAGTGTGAGTGGTTGTCTGTCTCTATGTGTCAGCCCTGTGATAGTCTGGCAAACTTGCCTGGGTGTACCCCGCCTCTCGCCCAGTGTCAACTGGGAGAGGCTCCAGCAACCCCCAGCAGGATAAGCAGTTACGGAAAATGAATGCATGAATGAATATTTTTGTTGTCCATCAGGGGAAATTTGTCTTCGGCTCACCAGACACAAAAGACAACATTTTAAAATCACTTAGTTGTTTGCAGTAATGATAGATGGACTGTACTTAAATAGAACACTTTTCTAGTCTTCTGATGACTCAAAGCACTTTTACACTACATGTCACACTCACCCATTCACACACTGGTGGCCGAGGCTACCACACATGGTGCCACCTGCTACTCGGTAACCATTCACACGCACTCACACACCAGTGGAGCAGCCGTCGGGAGCAATTTTGGGGTTCAGTACTTTTCCCAAGGATACTTCAACACACTGATCTTCCAATTAGTAGACGACCTGCTCTGCCTTTGAGCCACAGCCGCCCCAGAGTAAGGCTGCGTAAGTGAAATACAAGGCTGGTTTATGAACCCATGCCAGACCATGTATGACACATACAGCATACAGCAGCTGCTGTCTGAACAGTATAGACTATCTTGTGTAAACACACACATATGGCATGCAGTATCAATGCATAGTGAGGCGATATATTTTGGGCATCTGGAAACTCCCGAAACTTATCAGCAAAGTATTTAGCTGGCCACTGAATACTCCGTTTCTCATCTTTTCAGTGAGGATATTTCATTTAAAGGCTGAAGGAGGTGTCTGGCAGCAGGGAAATGGGAAGAAGTTACGTAAAATTCCTGTATGTTAAATGTTTATAAGTGAGGAACACACATGAGACGTCTGGTTTTGTGAATAAGAGAAGGATTTCACAGCATTGTAACGTTGCAGCTCATAAATTGCTGTGTTTACTGATCGGAGGTCTCGCAGGAATGATGGTGGTATGTGGAGGCTTGTGTGTGTTTTGCAGAGAGATATATTTTTCTGAAGTATTTACAAAGGAAATATTTCAGCATACCAGTGGATAACTGGTGCAAGTCGTTGGATTGTTTAGCAATAAATCTAAGAATCAAGGTCTGAGTATATTCAAATATTTACACAGAGATTAGAAACAAGTGACGTACTCTGCAGGTGTCACTCAGACATTTTAATCCCATGTCAGCTTTTGACTTTCAATCAAAAGTTTATCTTGTGCGATGTTTTCTTTACCACACACTGCAGCTTTAAGCATCTACGTAAGAAATAAAGACAAGTGGTCAGGTTGCAATGTGAGATTATGTGGGAAACCACTTGAAAAGACTGATATAATATCAGAAAAATATAAATGAAACCATAGTGTTCGCCAATGATAGAAGCACTTGACTATCTATGGTACCTAAAATAGTTCTCTGTTTGTAACTAATTTAGCTCCCCACTTACAGATACTTGATTTAAAGAGTGTATTCCCCTCCACATCCCATATTATTTTAGTCAGTTCCTTATCTTTTTACAAACCAGATTAGGGGATGTTTCCTTGAAATACATAACCAAAAAGTCCCTACTTAAGCTGCTGTGTCCAGTCTTGCCATGCCAGAGTTTTCCCATGTTTTGCTGTTTATCCCAAATCACTAATGCTTTATAAAATCCCTCGCCATTTCAACCGCACGCTACAAGCCTTAATACTTATTACGCATGTGTTTTCCCACACTCCAACGATTTTATAAGTCAGCCACAATACTCTAAAGAAGAAGTTTTATGTACTTTACAGAGCAATGAAACACAGTTAAACAACGAAACACCAGGGACAAAGGGAAAAAAGTGAAGTACCAGCTAAAGTTAACAAATCTGACCTGAGTTTATTTTTAAAAAATGGATGGAAAATGCAGGAGCAAACCTTAAATCAGCACAAAGGCTGTTCTATACTCTGGCAGCATAAGCACTGAATGCTCTACTGCCTATTAAATGATTGGTTGTCAAAGTTGCATGGCAATAGAGTTTGGAGTGCAGATTGATTTACGACAGAACAGTAACATGATTTAAACAAAATAACTCAAGACATGATGATAACTGTGATGGATTACTCCACTTAAACAAGAATAAACAACTATTAATCTCATTAAATTTATCTTGTCTGGAAATGACATCACATCATCCTATTGCATCATCATCTGAGAATGTCACTACATTTTGGTGCTCCATGTTTCACTGCTACAATCCTCAGTTCACTTTGGAAGTGGTGTATTCACCTCTAAATTCAGTCATTTTGTGTCCCACTTTTCCCTAGAGAGTTTTTCCTGGCTCTCGTATTGCTGTTTCAGAAAGATTTTTATTGCATAATTATTTTTCATATAAACAAGGAACTCCCATCGGTGCCATTTTAGCAACAGCGTCCTGTGATACCAGTGGCTTATCAGCAGCAAATACCTTAAGACAGTTTAGCCCTAACGCTCTGTAGTCAGAGGCAGTTTTTATCCAATACAAACTTCATCAATCTTGTGCTTGACCACACTTTCTCTCAGTGTTAAACATAAACTGTTGATACTGGCTGAGATAGAATTACAATGTAGCCGCAGTGTCTCGCTTATTCAGTCGTTTCACTTGAGTTTGATTGTGTAATGTGACTTTGGTGATTTAGTACCATATTAGGGGAAATGTGTTGGTATGTGGATACGTGTTCATCGTATTGTTGTGAGTGCTCATTTATCTGTGTGTTGTGGCTTGTATCAGAGGGAAAGAAAGCATACTGCATGTTAAAGGACTGTTGTGTGGTAGAGCGTTAACAACTGCTGCTTTTTAGTATTTAGAGACTACTCCCGAAAGGTAGTCGACGAGTCAGTTAATAGCACTCATATATCTTTACAATAACAATAATTAGCTCTTGTCAAAGTGGTCTCAAATACAAGGTTTGTCTGAACTAGAGTTACGTCCTTCACCCCTCCCTTTCCAAGTGTGTAGTAAAACCTACTGTCACCTTCAGGTAATGTAAAAGCATGATATATAGCCTCTGTTTGGTTTGTGCGTTCTGGGCTACTGTAGAAATATGGTGGTGCACGATGGCGGTCTCTGTGGAAGAGGATCTGCTACCTATGTAGTAGGGTGGCAGCTATATACCATGAAGCCACATACAGTGGTATGAAAATTAATGGTTATTATACTGTGTACATTTGCTTGTCTATGGCACTGAGAAAAATGCAACCAAAGGGAGAGTCTCAGTTGCGTGTTTGCAGCGTTTATTCAGCCAAAAAACCTTCTGTTTCTACTCCTTTAAGGTCACCAAAGTTATGAATATTGTAGTCCATTTTTCCCCCAAAATCCTACACACTCAACCTTTAAGTTGTATTTGTGAGATTTCCATGGTCACACATTTTTTATTCGTAGTATAAACTTTGTATCTTCTGATCTGTAATCTGTGCATGATGTGTTATTTTCATTGTTTGACTTTTGTTTCTCCTTTATTTGTGTGTGTGTGTGTGTGTGTGTGTGTTTCAGGGGCTCTAAGCTGGACACGGTGGAGGTGCTGTGTTTCAGGGACAGAACTCTGCAGGGAAGTCGCTCCATTCAGCACAGTGTCATCTTCCAGATTAAACTACCTGAGCTTCCCCTCAACTCAGGTAATTTCCATTCCTTTATGTGTGTGTGTTTATGTGCGTGTGTGGTTGTATCTGTGCACGTAACAGTATGTAACATGCCTGTGTGTGTGTCGGTATGCCACATGTCTTTGTCTTTGTACGTGTATTTGTTCCTGTTCATCTGAGTGTGTGTGTGTATTTTAACTGATAGGAACCCTGAGTCTTTGCGACTTTCCACTGAGACTTTCTGCTTCCTTTTCAAGCCACGCTAATCTCACACAGCTTCTCCATTATTCTTTTATCTGTTGAATAAGGGATGAAAGTAATTTAAATGGTAATAGCAGGATGGGAAGAAGGAGTGAAGGTTTTTTGTCGGGTTCAGACGAGGTGTCTTTGTTTACCTCAGTCCACCTCCTCAGCACATCGTGGCTTTTAATTAAGTCACAGATGATGTATTCATGCAACAAAAATTGATTCAGCTGTTGCGTTTGGTTTTGCATGGACAAATTTGGTATTGTTTTGAAAGGGATTAATCAATGAACCTCAGCCGAACCCTTTGGATACACCAGGCTCAGTTCTTGCCACAACTAGAAAGTGTTTTTCTCCTCGGAAAGGGGAAATAAACATTGCAATTAACATTCACATTGTCAGTCAAGAGTCAGTGTTAAACTCAATTGAGCCCACATGGTCTATATAAATTGCCCACTTTCAACCAATTTTCACAGTTTTGTTTTTTTTGTTACTCAGCAGCATTTGCTGAATAGTGAAGAATTACAAGTGTGGAGTAACTGTGTCAAACGTAGCGTCAAACTGCATGAGAGACTGCCAAGTAGAAAAGAAAAAGTCAAGAGTTACATGGTGTTAATTTCAGCGAATAAACTCATAGTTTGAGTTCACAATAATGACCACAACAGTCTGGAACATATCATATACTGCTACAATAATGTAAGGCAGTTTGTCTAATCTAAATTTAAAAGAATCGTTTCATATATTATTAATAACAATGATAATAAAGATCATACACAGAGAATGTTATAAAAACAGGGCTTTTAAACAGTGGTAAAACATGAAGATCCTCGTCTCCTCCAGTCAGCATGTTGAAGTATCCCTGAGCAAGATGCTGAACCCCAAATTGCTCCTGATGGCTGTTCCATCGGTGTGTGAGTGTGTTAAAGAAAAAATACTGAGTAGCAGATGGCACCTTGTAAGGTCGCCTCGGCCAGTAGTGTATGAATGAGTGTGTGAATGAGTGAATGTGAACCGTAGTGTAAAAAGCTCTTTGAGTGGTCAGAAGACTAGAAAGGAGCTATACAAGTGCAGGTCCATGTACCATCCATTTACTAAGGAAAAAAAAATAATACAAATGCCAGTCTGTACAGTTGGCGTGTTCGAGGGCATGAGATCTTTTTTACAGGAAGTTGGGTGAAATGACCAATTTAGGTGAACACATTATCAAATATATGTTAATAAAAGTACATGGACTCCATACTTAATATGTAAAGGGGTAAAGAAAGGGAGTGGGTCCTTTTTTTCCAATTCATGTCATCAGATATTATATATTTGAATATTTAAATAACATTTAAATGTGTTTTTCTCATCTCTCCTCTACTGTTTGACCTGCTGTCAGCCTTTTTCACAGAGACTATTTACAGTGAAAAATGTCGAGGTCTGTGTATAATGCAGAATAACTTCGACATTGTCCCTGAAAAGACACATTGCTGTCGCCTTTTCTAAATGTGTTTTCACTGCTTTGAAATTTCATTTGCTTCCATTGTGTTGGGAAATGTCAGAAATGTCACACATGGCTTTGTCAAAACTTGAGTAAATAAAACCAAAGTGTCTGCATGGCCAGATACCACTAAGGTGGTGAGTGGGGGGAAACTGTGAAACGCTTGAACAGTTTTAATGTTTTATTGTTTCTCTGAAAGCTGTTTCCATAACTCTTAGTTTGTTGTAGTGACGTTTGTGCTTATTTCACACTGATTTTTTTTCGTAGCCTGTCCTAAGAGTGTAGGCTGGGAGAAGAATCCGAAGGGGGCCATGGGACCCAGGATGGTCAACCTCAGTGAATGCATGGACCCTAAAAGGTAATAAACACAATACAAATGTGTTCAGGTGTAGCTGGACTTTATCAGGGAACAATAAATGAAAATAAAAATTAAAATTATTAAGCTGTTGTAGCTTAACAGTATGTTTTGGACAAAGTAAATAATCTATAGAAAAGTGTCAGCCTTCGGTGGTTCATGTGAAGGGCAGGTTTGGTTTCTTAAAATTTGTTCACGCCACCTCCACAATGGAGACAATTATAGTGTTTCTTAGTGTTACTGCAGTCATGCACGCCGTGCCATCTGTTGTTGTGGACAGATAAAGTAAAACTACTTTGTTACCCTGAGCACCTTGTGAGCACAGAGGGTCTCCACTTGTCTCCATTGTCTGTTTGCAGGCTTGCAGAGTCATCAGTGGACCTGAACCTGAAGCTAATGAGATGGAGGCTGGTTCCTTCCCTGGACTTGGACAAGGTGGTCACCACAAAGTGTCTTCTACTGGGAGCTGGGACTCTGGGCTGCAATGTAGCCAGGACTCTCATGGTAAGGGTGGAAGGATGAATGGATGAAAATACAAATAAAGAGATTTAGGATCAAAGTATGGAAGAATTTGACACTTTGATTTTAGGGTTCAGCAAACTTTGTAAATTGTACATTAGCAAAAAGGTTTTAGGAGTATAGTTGGAACATTACTTACAATCTTTGTTTAATTAGCAGGTTGCTGTTCTGTATCTGCTCCACACACATCAGACTCTATGTAGTGTCACTAAAGAAGCATCAGGTTTTAGCACCAGAGAAATATTCTGAACATTTAAGGTGCCTTGGTTTAAGTTAGAGCTAATCTGTACTTCCTCAGAGATAACATTTGCAGATATAGTTCAGTTAACTTTTGTTGTTGGACATCTGCCATTAATAAACACAGATCACCATCTACATTGACATTACACCTGGAGGGCAGGTCTAAACAACTAATGAACCTCTGTGAATCAGAATTTTAGTGCAGGTTACAAAAAAGCTCCAATGGACAGAATGTGACAAAAATAGCTTGCATGAGAAATGAGACAAAGGCTAAAAAAACATCTTGGGAGACAGTCCAACCTGTCACTTTAATTGACTCAACTATCAAAAAAAATAAGTGGTTTTGCCCTCTGCAGTCTGGGGCTGCAACTAATGATTATTTTTTACTGTTGATTCATCTGTAAACTATTTTCCCAAAAAATTGATTGTTTGGTTCAGAAGATGTCAGAAAATAGTGAAAAATGTTGGTCAGTATTTGCCAAAACATAAAGTGATATCCTCAAGTGTCTTGTTTTTTTAAATAATGTTTTGTCTCGGGCATTTTTGCCTTTAATGGACAGGACAGCTAAGTGTGTGAAGAGGGATAGAGAGAGGGAGAGACATGCAGCAAAGGCCCGCAAGCTGAAATCGAACTCGGGCCGCTGCAGTAAGCATGGAGCCTCTGTACATGGGGATGCCTGCTCTAACCACTAAGCCACTGACACCCCAAGTGTCTCGTTTTTTACACAAAGATATTCAATTTACAGTCATAGACAAGTAAAGAAACCAGGAAATATTAACATTTAAAAAGCCAGAATCACCAAATTTTGACTTTCTTTAAACTAACAAAACGATGCGATGCGATGCGATGCGATGCGATACGATGCGATGCGATGCGATACGATACGATACAATATGATACGATACGATACGATACGATGCGATTGTCCCTGTAGGGAAATTCATCTTGGACTCTAGAGCTGCACAAATATCACAGCCTTACAATAATAGTCCAGAGGAAATGAGAAGCATACACCATAAAAACACATACTACACATAACAGCATTGCACATTAGCCATCCATGTATTGCACATAACAACAGCACACAACAAAGCAAAGCACAACACAACCATTAAAAAACCTTCTAAAAAATGGCTAAACCCATTTAATCGCTCATCAAATTAGCTGGCAATTATTTTTAATAGTTAACAACTAATCGATCAATCATTGCAGCTCTATGAAAAAATACCTCAACTATAATTTGGTCTTCTCTCTGCCCACCACTTGCTGAACTGGGCACAAAAGTGTACTGTGAAATTTGTCGTATAATAAATTTGCATTTTCTTGTCTCAGTCATTCACATCAGAATCTCAGAAAAGTTAGATTGGAACTTATTTCCATCTAAAGAGCAGTAACACAAAAATGTGCCTCCTGCAGTGTTTATTATAATCTATTGTTCTCTATTAACTTTGTGAGAAGCTTCGATTTCTGATTACCCTTAATCATGAACTTATTCTCTCATTGTGTGAATATTTGTTAAGCTTTTTCACAGTATTATGCAGGATCTCAGGATTTCATCCACAGATTTCATATGAAGTTTATCCAATAACAATAACTGGGGAACAGACTTACAGTAAACACAAATGATTGTGCTCTATTCAGTGACCAGATCCAAAAGGCTGGTACCCTGTAGGTTATTTTTTTGTCTTTGTTTGTTTGTTTTGTTTTTCTTGCACCACAGCCATCTGGTTATTAAGTCAAGTATTTTCTTTTTCAAAGACAAATTCAGTCTTTCAACTCCACTGTAGATTTTTGGACAAAAAAAAAAACATACCTGTGTCACACCATCTTTTAAATGTGACTAAAATCTATTTTATTTGGCTTAAAATAAAAAAATAATTTATTAACAAGCATAACTTAGAACAAAGTGCCTGCACTTTTGAGGTGAATTGAACAAATAAATTTAAATGTGTTTTGAATGTTCTTCTCGGCAGTGACAAACTACCGGAGGCTGTAAATGAGGGGCTGTGTTGCACTCATTTGAATGCACTTTATGTCTGCACCATATCTGCGCTTAACACTTAACATTTGTTCTCGCAGTATGTATTTTTAAGTAGCAGCTTTTATGTCCAAGAAAATGTACCCTAGAGACAAATAAAGTTATCTTGAATCATCTACAACTAAATGACTGCACTGGCCTTGTATGGCGGTCTGCAGTTGTAGAGGTCATCTTAGTGCACGCCTGTGCTTCTTTTGTGCTTGTTATTTACTTCTCTGAGGACACTTTAGAAACTCTGTTAGTCAGCGAAGACATAAAAAATACCCCAGTGTAATGTAATCTACTGTGTGGCTGGACTTTGTGTTAACAGAGAATTATATTAAGCAAAAACAACAAGATTTGTACCTGCTGCACACTGATGCATCCATTATTTCAAAATGAAAGTGGAATAAACACAGGGTACTAATCCTCCCACTCAATGTCACTAATGCTGTTTACAAAGTGCTGCTCAGGACAATGTTCATGTCAATAAGTAGGTATTAAGTATTTTTATGTAATGTGATTAAAGATGTGAATGATGTTGTCCTTTTCTCCCCTCAGGGATGGGGAGTGAGACACATCACATTTGTAGACAATGCAAAGATCTCCTACTCCAATCCAGTTCGGCAGCCACTGTATGAGTTTGAAGACTGTCTTGGAGGAGGGAAGTCTAAAGCCATGGCAGCTGTTGATCGACTCATTAAAATCTTTCCTGGCGTGGTGAGTACTAAAAAACAGATAATATTGCACAAGCTGTGGAACATGAAATTACTAAATAAATAAAGACCAAACCAATGCTTACTCTGTGAAATCCTATCATCTAGAAGTCTCTTTTAAGGTTTTTATTTCTGATAAAGATGCCCCGATTGTGATAATCTGGGTCGATACTGACGTTTAAAATTACGATTTTTCCCATAGCTGATACCGATGTTTTTTGTTGACAAAGACATTTTTAGTCTTTCATTACACTGTGTTTCAAAAAGCCCAAATTTAATTGTACACATTTATGAAACCACCTTTAATATAACCTTCTTTCACAAAAAAACAGCTTTAAAAAACAGATTCAGAAGAGTTTTTTCTATATCCATCCATCCATCCATCCATCCATCCATCCATCCATTTTCATCTGCTTATCCGGGGCCAGGTCATGGGGGCAGCAGGCCAAGCAAAGCCTGGCTTACGACTGTGTCCCCCGGGGGGTCTTGTGGGGGGTTCTGCGGGAGTATGGGGTACCTGGCTCGCTGCTACAAGCCATCTGGTCCCTGTATGACCAAAGTGAGAACTGTGTCCGAATACTAGGTGTAAAGTCAAACATGTTCTCGGTGGGTGTTGGCCCCCACCAGGGTTGTCCCTTGTCCTGTTTGTGATTTTGATGGACAGAATCTCGAGGCACAGCTGGGGGAAGAAGGGGTCCTATTTGGGGACCTCAGAATTGCATCGCTGCTTTTTGCAGATGATGTGGTTCTGTTGGTTTCATCACACCGTGACCTCTAGCATGCACTGGGGTGGTTTGCAGCAGACTGTGAAGCAGTTGGGATGAAGGTCAGCACCTCCAATTCTGAGGCCATGGTTCTCTGCTGGAAACTGGTGGATTGCCCTCTCCAGGTTGGGGAGTTACTCCCTCAAGTGAGGGAGTTCAAGTATCTCTAGGTCTTGTTCACGAGTGAGGTTAGAATGGAGCGTGAGGTGGATTGGCGGTTTGGTGCGGCTTCTGCAGTGATGGGGGCGCTGTACTGGACCATCATGGTGAAGAGCGAGCTATGCCAAAAGGCGAAGCTTTAGATTTACTGGTCCATCTACGTCCCAACCCTCACCTATGGTCATGAGCTCTGGGTAGTGACCGAAAGAATGAGATTGAATACAAGCCGCCAAAATGAGTTTCCTTTGAAGTGAGGCTGGGCTTAGGCTTTGAGATAGGATAAGGACCTCGGAGGAGCTGCTCCTTCAAGTTGAAAGGGGTCCGTTGTGGTGGTTTGGGCATCTGATCCTGATGTCGTCCTGGACAGCTCCCGCTGAAGGTGTTTCCGGCATGTCCCATTGGTAGGAGGCCCCGTGGCAGACCCAGAACATGCTGGAGGGATTACATGTCTCATTTGGCCTGGAAACGCCTTGGGGTCACCCAAGAGGAGCTGGAAAGCGTCGCTGGGGAGAGGGACATCTGGGGTGCTTTGCTCGGCCTGCTGCCCCTGTGACCCAGCTTCGGATGAGCCAATGGATGGAAAATAAATAAATATAAAATAATGTATTATTATGATTATTGGGGGGGGCAGTAGCTCAGTCTTTAGGGACTTGGCCTGGGAACCGGAGGGTCGCC
>JAPZEB010000012.1:15037220-15049603 GCA_029783705.1 Chaetodon striatus
CAGTATCCAGGTCTTAGAGTGGCTAGCTCAATCCCCGGACATGAACCCCATTGAAAATCTGTGGTGGATTATCAAAAGGTCTGTTTCAGAGCATAAACCAAAGAATTTAGAAGAATTAAAAGCTTGGTATTGGGCCGTGTTTTCCAATTCCCTATTACTTTGCATATCTCTAACATTTTACACTGCCCGGCTCTACTGGTATGCATTCTCCACTTATGCACAATAATGTGGCTCGTACTTTTCTGTCAGGGCCAGGATCAAAGTTACGCCCAGGTAAATTTCAACAGTAAATGGGATCAAATAGAAGTTCCAACAAAAGATGGATTATAACCAGACTGCGTCAAAACCAGCTTTATCAGTCCCAGTGTGTGCAGTGCCAGATTACCATATTGACATGCCACCCTTTACCCTCTACGGCAGTAGTGCAAATCAGACCAAGTCGATCACCCAAGTATACACATACAGTAACAAAGCCCCCAGAACACATACACAGGAGCGAGAGGGAGAGAGAAGGAAGGTGAGAAGAGATGAAAACAGAGGGAGATCACAAGATGGCTTTTTGTTGTTGTTGTTTTCGAGGCGGGCGTAGATAAACATCAGTGTCTGAGGTTTCTTTGGTAGCACAGTCAGGTGGTTTGTGATGATTTTCTCCAAAGTGTTTCTCACTTATCTTTTCTTTCAAATGTCGGGCATCTCGTAACGCAAAAGCAGAACACAAAACTACTGTTAAAGAAACAAACAAACAAACAACAACAACAAAAAAAAAAAACAACAAAGAAGAAAATTAATAATTAAAACACCGCCTTTCCTCTCTCTCTTTATGTACATATAACTACAGACACTTGCTCAGCTCCAAGCTGGACATGCAGGGAGGATGAATGATTGGAAGGAGCAGCTCGATGCTCCAGTCGAGTCCCAAAGTCGAACCCTCATCACTCGTTACTGATTATTCTCTGGCGTTACCACACCAGAGGACAGAAGGGAAAAAAGAAACGGCCATGTTGTTATTGCTTGATTGATCCTCTATGAGTGCATAGAGAGAGAGAGCAGGCTCGAGGGTTTTAAATGTTCTTAGCAGACCAGCAGGCAGGCATTCCCTCTGGGATGCTGGTGACAGAGCAAAGTGACGAGGACATGGGTGTTGGAGCCAGGATGATCGGGAGGGCTGGGGGAACAGGGGCAAATCCCTCTACAACCCCTCCTCCTTCAGGAGACCACAGAAGGGGAGTGGTTGTGATTGACCATGTGACTGTCGGGGGAGGAGTTTGGGCTGCTGCCGGACGACGAGGGACTCCCCTTGTTCTTAATCTGCAGCCAGGTCTCACCCAGCGCCTTGGCGAAGTGGTCGTCCACTGAGCCCGTGATGGACACAGAGTTGGTGGGCTCGGGCTCCTTGTAGTTCTTCCCGAGACTGCGGCGGAAGTGCTCCTCGATCACCGGGTCGCAGGCTGTGTTGGCTGGGACGGAAGAAGACAAGAGAAAGAGAGATTTTAGTTCTCATAATAAAAACAGAAACATCTCTAAAACTCACTTCTATAAAGTTCAGTGGGCAATTTATTGCCTAGCATCAGATTAAACATTGGTAATGTGTATTTTAGGTCAACGGAAAAATACTAACTCCAACATCGACTTCACTTTTTCATTGCAGTTTTTTTTTAATATTAAATCACTGTTTTAAATTTCACTGTTAACCTCAATGAGATCATAGGGATTTCACTGGGATCATAAAAATGGCCACAGTTAAGTTATCAAGCCACAGAAAACATGACCCACACTCACAGACAGGCCGAATAAAACAGACATGAGTTTGGCTGAGGCCTCCTTTACAGTACAAAGATAACAGACAAGGTAGTAAATAAAGCTTGTTGAGGCCTCTGAGAGTCTCTGACAGGAAACTGGGATGATTTTTTTTCGTATCACTAGTTATATAAGTCAGTCTGAGTGTGGAGAGTATGAGCGGCTGTGTTTTCTCTGGAGGGTGATTTGCACTCACGGAGAGGTTTCCCACAAACTGCACTGTATGGGAAACTCATTTTTCCAAATTTATATCCAATTTTAGGGACAAATGGTCTCAGTAAAGATTACTTAGTAACAATCTGTATCTATTAATTACTGAGATATGTTCATCCATCACTGCTCCCTCTGCCATGAACCTAATAACTGAATAAAGTAAATATACTAGAATAAAGAGAACGATGATGTTGTGTATGTCTGTTTTGTGTGTGTCCATCAGGACGCATGAGTGCACTCACTGTTGATTCTCCTGTAGTTGTTAGCGAGGCTGGCGCAGCCATTGTGGGACACTGGACAGTGAGACAGGTTGCAGTTGCGGTTGTTGGCCGGGGCGCATGTGATCACTGAAGGACGATTCTACAACACAAAAACACAAAATCCTCAATTAGAGATCACAAAACACAACATTAACAATTGTTTTAAGAGTGTGTGCAATAAGAAAAAGTAAAAAAGAACAGAATTGGAAAAATGGGAAATATTGCAGACCCGAGGGAGGTTTGAGGCTTGAAGGAAAGAGGATGATTCAGTGACCACCAGGGTTTAAAAACGTTTTTGGCTAACAAGCCAAATAGGAAATTCATACTCCCCACCCTCCAAAGATCCTGGCTAATGAAAGCACATTAGTCACATCATGTGGGGGACCTACCAGAGCTGAGGTTTTACCCAGCGATTTGCAAAGTCAGTACCAGAACCAAAGAAACAGGATGTGCAAGTTACCTGCTGGCGTTCCACGGCGCTGACTGTGTGCGGCACTGTGGCCATAGCTGCTGTGCTGCTGCGTGCAGACTCCACCATGCTGTTTTTGGTGAGCGCCAGTGGCTGGTCCATGCCGGCTAAGCTGGCCAGGTGGTGGTGGTGGTGGTGGGCATGGCTGTACAGGTGATTGCTGTGGACTCCCAGAGCGCTGGGCACCACCACACGCTCGATGGGGCTCCGGCTGCGGTCCTTGGAGATGGGAGAGCTGCGGTAGTCTCCGTTAGGTTTCCTGGGACACAGAGAAAGAGGCACATTATTTTAACCTGCACACTGGGTTGTGTATGTATATATGTGTTTATTTTATGCGTGGGATCTGATAGCGCTCTGCTGAATATGTATCAAGTTAGAAGACGTACTGAATCAATTTTGGGTTCGCCTCAAACAATTCCAAGTAAAAACAAAACTCAAATTTTGTTTAATAGATAACATATTTGCTATTTAGATAAATGACAACCCCAATGTTTTCCAATTTGCTCTTTACTACTACAAAGAAGAGATTTCATAAGAAATCTGGAGCTTAAACAAATCTCTATTTTACTAACATGACCCCAAGTTACCGAAAACCCAATCCTCGGTTTGTGGGACGAGCTCAAAAAAAAAAGATGAGGAAAGACTGGTGGCAGATGGTGTGTCGAGGTTTAAAGATGGACAGAGAAAAAAAAAGATGAGCAGTGGAGAGACGAATAAAGACAGCAAATAAAAAGGGGCTCGGAGAAAGAGAGAGCTGAGATGAGGCAGAAAAGAGGGAGGATAAACAAAAGAGCAATTGTAAATGGGGCTCTGTGTCAAACACTACAGGACCAGCAGAAGCTATTAATACTGACCTCTCTCTCACACACACATACATACACTCTTCTCAGATTGCTGTAGGGTTTGATAAGACACTGTTTTATACAAGCACATGCTCACACACACACTCACTCTCTTTGCGGTACGTCTAAGAAGGAGGAAGGAACACTCTTCTAACTTTATCCAACATGGATGGACTCCAAACTTATCCCTGCACAGAGGAGCAAATGGGCACAAAGTTCAAAGCTCCAAAGTGGTTTCCTCGGTAAAGTGAATCAACTTTATCTCTCCAGTGAGCCTGGAGCCGGCTGCACGCACTGCTGTCCGATTGGAAAATCCTGCAGTCCTAATAACAGCATAGACGCAGGCCGACGAGCTGTCTCTCTGCATCTCAACACTTGATTTAATCTTCTAAAGTTGACATGGCTCTTCATATATTTTTCTTTCTTTTATTCCACAACACACCATCGTCCACACTCACAACCATGAGCTGAATGCTTTGGGTGAAAGACGGGAGGCTGGCCACACTTTCCATATGAAAGAAAATGACTTCCCAACACAAAGAAATCTCTCTGTTCTCCCCAAACTGTGAGCTCACATTGTAATCATTGAGAAAGCAGAGATAAGGATAAGGGATTAAAGTAACGACAGTTTGACACAGCGCAGATTTTGGCCTCTTTTTTTTTCCTCCTCCCAGCTCTGACGATAATGACTTTGAAATGTTTGATACGTGTTGAAGTGGTGGTGCCTGATACCGTGCACTTGCTTGCAGTTTAACAGGTAGCAATTATTTTGCTCAGTGCGTCAAATGTGGTCTGTGCTCTGTGTGTGTGTGTTCAACTGTGTATTACACCCTTACTGCAGCTCCACTCCCCTTCTACACTTTGAGGCCCTGTTACAGGGAGCAGGATTTACTGTACTCCTCTCTCGCTATCTCCTCTTTTCTCTCCAGCTCCATACACACATGCATAGACACATCCATTCACAAATTAATACATACTCACTGACAAAAACACTACACATAAACACTCCAGTCTCAGCCAGATTTACTACACAGCACGGACAGAATACTACGTGAAATTCCCTCTTTATTCTTCACCATGTGGAGGCATTTCTCCAGAAGAAGTCTGAATGGGAACACACAACTGCCTCAGAGTGAAAAAGCTGCAGCAGCCCTTTAAGGTTTGTTTGGATGCAAAACAACAAGTTCAGGCAAACAGTTGTAGATCCATGTGACCAGGCAACCTGACTGCTGGGTCAAGCATCTGGAGCCCACAGCAGCGTCCTACACAAATAAATAGTCTCCACAGAATACAGAGAGGGAGAGAGGAAGAGCTGGGGGGGGGGAGGGGGGGGTTGCTGCATGTGAATGGTCCGGACCTCTACTATAAGAAAGAGTGAGGTCGGTAGTTTCCTTCGTTTGTGCCGAGAGCTTACATTAGCAGAGACCCCCCCTTTCTTTTTTCTCTCTTTGTCTTTCTTTCTCTTTTTTCCCCCTCACAATCGGCAGCAAACTTCCTGAGGGTTAAAGAGGGAGAGACTTGGCAGCGCTTTTATAAACCCTGGCCGACGGCTCACCAACAAACTTTTACGTTTTCCCATAGTGCCATCACTTTTCTGTTTCAGTCTTTATCAAACAGTCGAAAAATAACTGCACTGTGGAGTCAATCACATAAATATCAGGTCGTAATAATCACAAAAGTGTGCTCCACTGAATGTATTGTTTAAATTATTTCTAGAGAGGACATCAACTTTTAATCAAATGCTACAAACCACAGCACTCCTGTATAACTCTCTTATCTTCCAATAAAAACAATCAGCAGATTAGCTTGGAGGCAAACAGATAATAAAGCTCTCCCTCTCTCATCCCCCTCCCAGCAGCTGGGTCTTGAGTTAGGTTGTGGAAGTTGTTCCAAACTTTAATCATTGCCAAAGAGCAGGCATGCCCACATCCTCACACAAGAGGGGCCGTCGCAGGAGCCAGTGAACGGGATCAACAAATCCGACCAATGAATGGCGTAGCTGTCGAATCCACCACCCCCGCCTTCCCCTCGCCTGATTGCCCACCAAACCCGGGACCGCATTTCATGCCAGGGATCAGGCATTCAAAACCCACCCTGAGTCTTTGTCTCTCTTACTCACCTCTCAATTATCGTTAGGGTCGCAGCTGGGGAGAGAGGGAGCGGACGCAAAGGGCGGACGACGAGGGGTAGACAGAAGACATGGGCATGGGGGTGGTAACAAGGGCTAGAGCTGAACAGAGAGGGTTGCCAGGTCTGGGGCTAGAGGAGAGGATGAGAGCTAAAAGTGGAGGAGAGAGGGGGACAGCCTTTGAAAAGTAGAGAACTCTGGGACTTGGCATCTACAAGTGGGATGGGGAGACAAACTGAATTAAAAAAAGAGGAGGCAAGAGGAGTGGAGACGGGCGAAGAGGTTGGGGACGCAGCTTAATCTTATTTCACAATAAATGTTCACTGGGTTACTTATTACTCTTGGATCAAGCATCAATATGGAGTTAACATCACACAGCAGCGGGGCAGACAAAGAGGAGCTCAGATCTAACAATGCACGTATAGACTGAGAGAAAGCACTCAATTATACAAAACCCAAGTGAGCTCTCATTACCAGCGTGTAGACTGCAGGCATTTATAACAAGAAACCTCCTGTTGATGTGACTGTCCCTGCAGACTGTACCAGCTGTGGCTCAATATCTCTACTCATTCACTTCCATCTGTATATTAGATACTCAATAGTTTACTCTAAGGTCGGCAGTAAGTTGAGATTTCAGACACTGATCATTTTGTGTCATCACTCAACAGTCTTTTTCATATCTGTAAAAAGTGGGGCACTGTATCGTGAGATTATTAGGAGGAACTCACGGGTCGGCCATGGAGCCTAAACATACGTTTTCCTCATAGACTTATGCCTTGAAATGCCTTGTTCAAGATCTGGATTTGATCCCTACTATCAGATTTTAAAAGCTGCAAAATTAAATAATTTTTATCCCTTATTCAAGTCGGCGAAGGGCTAAACCAGGAGTTAGCTGCTTGACTAGTCCAAGTTAGCCGCTCGGCTGTGCTTGGTCACCATAGTTCTCTAGTGCCCTTGCTCTGTGGGCCCCAAATTGTGGAAGATCCCACTGACTTAACACCGCAGATATCAAGTTTTTGGCTTCATGCGCCACTGAGCATCTTTCACAGGAGTGAATGTGAGCTCACTCCAACGCTGTATCCAGTTCTCTTTACAAATCCATGGCCTTTTTTGGTTCCATTGTGGTGTTTTAAGGGCACATAGTGGATACATTCATCAGAATTTGGATGCTCAATTACAATGGCAAACAGGAAATATAATTCATCTTTAAATAGGGAATGATTCTGGGCACAGCCTTAGTCACAATCTTCCAATAACAAGTGATGAGTAATCATTTTAATGGGAGATTTTAATTATAATGACATATTTTGCTAGATCTAATGAGCAGAGATAGTTCCTATAGGTTACAAAAATTAATGGGTAACAGTGGTGTTTCTATCTCCACAAAAGCTGGTTACAGATCTGACCGAGTGTAGGATAGATTCAGATTCACACTATGTGAACACACTGGAGCGCAAGGTTCAAGATGATGAATATAACATTATTACATCATTTATGACACTGTCCTTATTCAACTGGTAGAAAATGGGGTGCATTTTCTTTAACTCACACATTCTATGTTGAATTCAGACGTGTCATGAAGAGGTGTCACTATGTGAGTCTAAATGAAAAATTAATCCAAATGAGCTTTAGATTTAAATCATCAAAATCAGAAGCAGGATGTGCGATTCTGTCAGATACCATGTAACCAAACTTTTAAAATAAGAATATGAAAATGTGAATTACAGTTCCTAATTAAACCAATGATCTGTTGATCTTTATGAATCAAGATTCGAGAGACTAACAATGTCATAGTCATGAGTGCGAGAAAAAAAGTTTGAAAAATTGGATCAAATCATGGCCTTAAAATTCTAAGTCTTATCAAATTGTGGATTTGGAGAATCGTGACACCCCCAGTGTGAACACCTATAAAACTTAACACCTATAAAATAATTTTGTAACACTAAAACCAAGCTTGACAGTGTTTTATATTCTGGATTTATTGTGGACCACCTCTACGTTGTATGCAATTATCTGTACAAAGAGTGCAGAGGCGTAAACCTTTATCTCAGGGTGACTTTTTTACCAGTTCATTTTTTAATTTGAGAACCGTGTGACTGACGTCAGAATGGACATCTTGACACAATGAAACAGAGAGCAGATATCTATTTGATTCTATTTTACTAGAGCCTGGGTTATGTGTAGCCTGACATTAGTGGTAGTCACTGTGGTGGGCATTCGCTGGAAGATCCCTTAATTTAAAACCCAGAGAGTCCAACCCTCAATACATAAATGATATAGTCATATATCTTGAACAATATTACACCACTCAGATCTGTCATTAAGTACAGCCTTTTAAGTAACCATTCACATGACACCCTGTCTTCAAGTCGACCTCAAACTAAAGATCACAACTGTGATCATGTGTTTGAAAGAAAAAAAACTGTTGCAGGCCTGTACTCCTGTAAAATCTCAAAACTTGTAATTTGTTCTTGCTGGCTTAACAAGCAGCTTTGTATGAGCTAACTCGCCTAATTATCACAATGAAAAGCTAAATAAAGCAAATATAAACATATATACTGAATGCTTTAAAAATATGGTTCAGTTTTCCAGCTTTAGCTCGACGGTACACTGCCAATTTGGTGAGTTAGCTATATTCTACTTTGAGGCAAAGATACAGGAGCTATAAAAGTTCTACGCCTTTTCTCACAATTGTGCTCTAAGGTCTTCAGAGAAAACCTCACTATAAATCTTTGGTTGGGCAGAGGTTCATATCCTACTCCTTTAAGAAATAAATAAAGAGCGAGAACACAGAGAGAGAGGGAGATACACACAGGAAACATCTGGGAAGAATCAGGGCATAGAGAGGAGAGGACGACAAAAAAGAAAAAAGGCAGAGGAGGATGAAGGCTCGACCACAGGTTACAACCAGGCCCAAGCTCGGCGAGGTCTGCACAAACCCACAAAATGGATATATATACACACACACTCATACACACACACACACAGTGAGCCACAGGGCCTACCCAGGCTATGTATATAAAGTATACAAACATCTCAACACAGTTTACTCTGCTCAGTCCAGGTTTTAGTAGCAGGACTGAGCGGAAGTTAGCAATAATATTTGTATCCTTTAAAAAAAGAAAAGTCAAACCCAGAGGAAATACATCCTAACAGATGTCATTTACAGACTACTACTGGTATAAATCAAGTGATCATCCTTGACATAGAACAATATTAAAAAGAATTCATTAAACGCCTTGTTAAATCATGCATTATATTCAACGTCTACAACAAGTAAGATAAACTTTTGTGCACCAATGCCAAACATTTCCTCACACAGCTGTTTTAAATCTGTCAGATTTCTATTCATGCAGAAATACTGATAAAAATCAAGCCTATATTTGACAGTTAACTGACTGCAGAGAAAGAGAACTGAAGAAAATCCTTTGTTATCAAAGCTGGGACCGATCGGATATGGGAACAACCACAACAAGAAGGCAAAGAAAACAACATGAGAGTACACACACAGACGCACACACACACACTGGAAACAAAAACACCCACATGCTCTCCCCTCCTTTTCTCACATGCTCACACACTACATAAATAGTCCAGTCCCATGTAAAACAAGAGGGTAACAATGACTTCACCTGGCTTGGCCACACTCGCTCACACAGACTCCTCCTCCTCCTCTCTTATTTTCTCCCCATTTGGCCTATGGGGAAACTTCCATGAGAACAACTTACTGATGAAGTTCCCAGTAGAAAGCAGCTGCAGTTTGTGTGCTACACTACTTACTGCATTACACTGACTAAATCAGGGTTTTCTTTCAGCTCCTAGATCTACAGAATTACCTCTCAGAGTAACATGTGAAAGAACGATTACATACTACTGTTGAAAACACGTGGCTTGATTTTAAATCTCTGAATCATTGTCCATATGTCTGATTTTTTAGCGATTCAAATAATGGTGTGAAAAGAAAAGGCAGTTCCTCCTGATTATCACGCTAAACAGCAAGAACAAGAACTCTTAAAAGGAACATTTGCTCCGAGCAATGACTACCAGACATTGTTTGCTGAAAGACTTTGAACCTCTCAACTCGTCAGGTTCATCACAATATGACTTAATTATGTGTTACTGGTAATTTACTCAACAAAACAATTCACAATATTGAAACAAAACACACAATGTGGTTACGATGAAAGACAATAAACGGTTTGTTTTGTCTGAGGAAATCAACAAACTTAGCACCAAGTTAGTCACATGCAACAGGCTGCTGCAAATACACT
This sequence comes from Chaetodon striatus, assembly GCA_029783705.1. Lineage (NCBI taxonomy): Eukaryota > Metazoa > Chordata > Actinopteri > Chaetodontiformes > Chaetodontidae > Chaetodon > Chaetodon striatus. The sequence continues at coordinate 15,047,201 of JAPZEB010000012.1, forward strand.
TTCCTGCAGTCATATTCCCCAATTAAAAGCCTGAACAAAACCTCGCTCTGTGACTGGTTCTTATTCTTAAGGAGGAATGAAACAGCTGAGCAAGAGGACTTTTTATACTGGTGGGTCTACAACTGCAGAGTGGCAGGCAGGCGAGCAGGCAGCAGCAAGCTTCCAGCCCGCAGGCTCCAGTGGACAGGATAAGGCTTCTTTGTTCCAGACTCCTCCTACTCCTCAGAGAAAATGAGAAAGTAGCCCCTGCTGCCTGACAAGGAGTCCTCTCAGCACACACACACAGATAATCACAGATGGGCAAGCACACATGCATGTACGGACGGTACACAGGACGACACATGCGCGTGCATACCTGCACAAACACATGCGGATTCAGTACAGACCACATCCACATATCAGCCTGCCACTGGGAGTGCCTATGTTTTCAATCAGACTTTTATATGCAGAATTTACCATGCCATAAACTTTCTGTACTGCAATAGTGACTTCACTATTAAAACACTTAAACACACAGGCTGATGATAAAAGCAAAACCCACTCGTTTAACATGCCTGTTAATACTGTCCCACATTTTAAAAGAAGCTTGAGTTGGTTTAGAAAGTTTTCTGTCTCTCACTCCCCCCGACTTCAGCTTGTAGTGATTGGACAACAAAAGAAACCCGAGCTTCCTCCTTAATAGCCCCGCCTCAGGTCTAAGGTGTCAGGTGTCCGTCTGTGTGTACACTAACTGAAAATATGACTAAACTTACAGACAAAACTACAAGCAGCTCGGCAAAATGCCTTATTTAGCGACTGTTGTTGTCAGCACAGAAAAACTGCCGTTCAAGCAAAACAGAGAACGTTTTTTTGTTTTTTAAAAAGGAGACTGAACACAAAAGCTCCTATACATGCAGGAACAGTCAACACTGAGCAGAGCAATCAGTGCAGACAAAAAAAAGACAAGCTACACAGACAGAAGCAGCCAGCAAACTTCAACAGCTAGAATGGTGTCAGATAACCATCTCCGGACATTTGAACTGAGTGTGTGTGCTTGTACGTGTGTGTGCGCGTGCATTGAGGGGTTGCAGGGGTTCATTTTCTGGTTTTCTGTCGAGCTGTTTCCCAAGAATCAAGTCCATCATTTTCAAATTAAACCTAATCACTGTTCCTACAATTGACAGATGAGTTAAACGAAGCAGAAAGCTCAGAGACGTTAAATAAAGACGAGTCGACGGTGAAGTACCCTACAGTGTTTTCTATAGAGGCTGTTTTTACCCGCTATTTTTAGCTTGACTTTTTCTGTAACAACAACCCATCATTCTCCACTTTAGCGTAATCACTGTTCTTTGGCCGGGCGCAGCAGTTCAAACGAGGAGGGAAACTTTTCAGAGGCTGTCTCTGACTACAGGTTTCAACAAGTCCCTCAGCAGTTACCTTTGCCAGGGAAAGAATGCCCTCAGAGAAACCTCAAATTAAATGACTAAAAATAAAAGATACATTTATGATGGCCCCGAGGCAAATGGGTTTTTAAAAAAATATATCTTGATGAAGCTTTGGAGAAAGCCCTGGATTTAGCTTCAAGTTGCAGCAAGTCAACTAGCAATTGACTTTTCTTGGGTAGAGATTAACCCACAGCACCTAGAGTCAAATGACTTCAAGGTTATAATTAAAATAAAGATTAAGTAAAGGGATTAGGGCTTATCACGGGTTATTTCTAGGAAATAATCATGGTACAATGAACCGCCTGAAAAGTCTTCGACATCAGACTTTTTATATAACTTTTACTTTCACAGAGCCTCGTTTTAACTCCACAAAATGGTTGCATTTAGAGGCTGTGGCAAGGAGTTGCAACACAAACTGTAAGCTGATATGACAATAAGTCCCATTGTACTTTGTCAGAGCGACTTACAAAATAAAATCCAACTCGTGACACACAAGTAGGAGCATTTGCTTATCAATGTATGCAGAAGTTAACCACAGCGCCCGTGAAAAAATGTCTCGCATAGAGCGAAAAACAACTGAGACAACAGAATAAAAAAAACAAGTGGGAAGATGGATTTACTGCCTAGTTAAAGAGTATAATGATAATTCTCCCACCACTGACACATCCATAACAAGATGACTCTGCACAAATGTCAAGACACACAAGCTAATCCTTTGTTATGTGAGCCCAGACGGTCACAAGATGAAGGAACAAAGACCCTCCCCCCCGTGCCACTAGAACACGATTCAGAAGTCATAGATTTCCCACCTGCACCGCAAGCCGTGCCAAAATACCCCTGCTCTGAACATATACAACTTTTGTCACGGTGAGACTCGCCAGGTAAAAGCTCTTAAAAAACTGTATCCTCTCAGATGTATTGCCAATTTATTTCTCATCTGTATGCCATGTTGTCAAGTGTTGGGGACATGCTGAACATA
>JAPZEB010000012.1:15066598-15077735 GCA_029783705.1 Chaetodon striatus
AATGCCGATTGTAAACTTTCCCACTAAATACAAAATCCAGATGTTAGCATGTGTTTGTGGGCTTTTGTCTACTGGGAAACAAGCTTTTCAGGGCGTTCCTGGGCACAGCCGCAGGTGGATAACCAGGTGCCAGTAAGCAGCATGCATCCAAGAGGAAGCTATGAATATCTCAGACACAGCGCCAAACAAAACACAAATATAGAGGCAAAACGCCAAGCAGACAAAGCTGACATTGGCTTTTACTTTCACTTTTCTTGGCGACACTGTTAACAAACAGTAGCCAACAGTTCCTTCATTTACCTTTAAATCAGGAACTTGAAGAACTTGTTTTCTCAGTGTGAAATGGTTGTGACAACAGCGAGCCTGCACTTCTTACAAATTATCATAATAATTTCTCTTAAAGGAATTTGGTAAAATTTGATCCTGTGATGCTTGAGGAACTTCAGATTCCTTCACAACACAAACAAATTCACATGTATGTAAAAAAGTCATAAATCCACCTGCTTGTCACTCCCAGCTTGTAAAAATTACTCCTCTACAACAGTAAATAAAGTGCCGCACAGCCACAGAGCAATTATCAAATCCATCACTCACTGCCTGCTACGCTGTCAGAGAGAATACTACTAAACAACAAACTCAACCTTCAGCTCCAAACGGTGCAGATCAATTATCATTAGTATCCACTGAATGTTAAGCGTCCCTGTAGGTTTCACTCCTCTGGCTGTGGAGAGGCCTGCTGACAAGGATTGGCCATTTCTTCTTAATCTCGGAAGGAATTTTTTCAGCAACTCCACAAGTCCTTAGATATGATTAGGAGAGGAGGAGGCAAAGAGACTGAGAAGATGGAGGCAGAGGCAGATAATGAGACAGAGAAGCACCCCACCCTGATTCCAGTGAAAGCAGGTTAACACAGGCAGACAGCTGAGTTATTTGAAAGCAGTGCTGATGGCCGTTGAGTGCGGTTGGTCTTATTTGCCTGTGTATCAGCAACCTCAAGCTTGCGCAGCACAAAGACGCCTTTTGTCCTATGGCAGCAAACAGGGCCGAGGCTTATGCCTGAACATAATGTTGCACTTCATCAATATGCGGCGCGACTCTAATCGTACAGATGGTTTGTCCACAGGACGACCTCTGACGGCAGGACAGAGACAGGGGGAGCAAAGCTTCTTCTGACACACAAACACAGGAGGAAACTTACTTTCTTCTTCATTCGCGTGAACAAATGATGCTGCTCTTGACAGAACATCCAGTGGTGTCTCCATGCTTGGATACCTGTGGGACAAGAGAGGAGGACGCTGTGCTCAACATGAGAGCTGTGTGGCTTTCATCTCTACGGAGCATTTTATACAAAAGAAGAGTTCATATTTGATAGATGTCAGGTCATTAAGAGCTCCACAGGCCTGCCATTACAATCACAAAGGACATCACTATTATCCTATTAGGCATGGGATGTTATAGAAATCTCATGTCACAATTATTCCTGGCCAAAATAATTGAAATTCACAATATTGTCCCCATAATCATCAAAATAAAACTATTCAATGGCACACAGGAAATGTACAGGAATCACTTTGTCTCAGATTTTGTTAAGAAACAAATATTTTTGCATCACAGACAGGACACATATCTTTTTTGGTGAACATCCTTTTTAGTAAAAAACAAACAATCTTAAAAAGCCAGGCTTTTCAACTATTTAAAATGTAATAATCTTTTGATATAAAACATTTGCAGAGTCTCTTTTACTGTTGGTGCACAGCCGTCTCTCTGAGTGCTGCAGGACACAATATGATTATTCCAAGCCTGGAATTTCACCATTATCAACTTATTGTGAATGTTTTTTCTCACTTTCCGCAATAAAATCTGTCAGCGTCCCATCCCTAATTCTTATAAAGCACTAACATTTGAAGTTTGTCACCTGAGTTTTGGTGCAGACACCAAATGCAGACTTTTTTTGAGGCATAGTTGTATAATAATAATAATAATGTTTTTCAATACGACCATTTCACAAAATATGCCAAACCTTTCAGCGCAGCATTGAGTGTTGTCTTAATGTGATAGTTTGTGGGATTTAGTGGCATCTAGTGGTGAGGTTGCAGAACTGAAACTTCTCCTGGGTGCCAAGCGAGCAAGAGAACTACAGTGGCAGACGTGAAAGTGTGAAAACGCAAACTGCCCTAAAGAGAACCATAAGCCACTTTTACACTGCCTGTTCAAGACGGGAATATTGTGCCATTGCGCTGCCTCGCTGTTCTGTACATAAGGTACAATCGCGGAAAGAAAGAAATGGAGTTGTCTCGCCTCTGAGCCCAGAACGGAGGTAGTAACAGCCACAAAACAAGGTCTGTGTAAAAGCCGGAGAGACGTGATCATGGGTGGAGTGAGTGTGAGCTTATATTATGTTGGCCACCCACCATGGGAGATTTAAAACGCAGCTGTTAGTGGTTAGCGGCTAACTCAAAGAAGAGGAACAGCAGCAGTAAATGTCCGCAAATAGGGAAGGAAGACCAGAAGTTCCTTACCCTCCTAGAAGAGGACATGGTCAGCTGCTATATAACAGGGAAGGTAAATGACTGTGACTGATGTGCTCTGCCATTGTTGTGGTTTAGAAAGCACTGCCAACACTGGAGACAGACACTGTTCTGTTACATGTCGAGCCCGTCAGGCGTCTTTTGGTTGCAGGATGCCACGATGCAGTGTATCGTCACACACTGGAGCGCAATGACACTCACAAGGCCACCGCCCTTAAAGGGGAAAAGGGTGAGCCGGTAACACATTCCTGCTGATAGATTCATCAATTCTCTGACGAATATTTCCCCAATCAATTAATCGTTTGGTCTACGAAAGGTAACAGTCATCATAATTTTCCAGAGCCCAAGGTAACGAGCAGCCTGGCCTTACTCCGAAGTCATTGAAATCCGGCGCTTGGGCAATGACTTGCGGTGTCAGAAACAAACGGACAAAGGCATCCTTTAAAGTCAGCATGACACGCGGCCGGTTGCCGTTATAATTTAACGACACCCAGTGACGTCAGGGGGAAACGCGTCAGGGGGAAACACATCAGGACAAGAACAAAAGTTAAGTTGGTGAAAGTCCAAGTGGGGCTGGCAGGAGGGGTGGAAGATGGGTCAAACAAACATCGACTTTCACCCAGGAGAGCGATGTTTGCTTCCACCTAAGATTCTAAAGCCAAACCCTGTTCTTTTTTCTTAAACCTAACCGTGTGCTTTTGTTGTTGAAGGAAAAAAAAAGTCAACTGGCAGTGTTGTACCGACGTAGTGCGTTTATTTCCTGTCAAAACGGAAGTGTATCTTGAAAGACAATGCATGTAACAGGCAGAAGTTGACACGGCGTCCCAGCACGTCAACAACCAACGCAGGGTACCTTGCCATGTCCATGACACAAACCTGAAAATGTGACGAGGTCAGAGTGTGAATGTGTTGTAACGAGGGGCGACGAGCAGCACTATTTGTCATTTTTACTGAAAAAATTACTTTGCACTTTGCCGACGATACTTTCATTTTTACTAAAGTTAAGTTTGAAGGCAGGACTTGTATCGTAGTATTTCTTGATTAGAGTTCAGGTCAGTGTTGCTCCTTAGACAGGATATACACAGCCTACATCTTCACTGTTATTGTCCTATAGTTTGTTACATAAATAATGACCTTCCGGTGATATTTGGACCCTGTCCTTCCAAAAATGTCTCAATTTCTTGGTGGATTTTTGTCCCTGAGTGCTGAGCCTTCAGTGTAGCTGTGCTATGAGAGGTATTTGGGGAGAAAAACGCTCCAGCGCGCTTCTCTTCCCTCTTTCTGCATTCCTGAGATACCTTTCCCTCATTTCTTCAGGAAAACAGCATTTGCGGAAGATTATCATTAAAAACTCTTCCTGCAGCCTCAAACTAAGCCGCAAACACTTTCAGGGTTGTTGTCCTGGAAGTCGTCACAACAACACAACTCTGTCTACGTGGTGCGCGTAAAGAAAGGTGACTAAGTTTTACTCCAACCGTGCGCAAAAATGAAGCCGATTATTCTTCATATTATTATAAGTAGGAGCAAGTGCGTCCTCTTTGATTCCCACCAGTGCTGTATTTATAACAGCGTGACTCAGTGCTTCCTTATCGGTCCCTGAAGAGGTGTGCAGGCAGGGTAAAAGGCGAAATACGGCTTTAACTTGAATATAGAGACACCGTGGATGTCCCCAGGTCCCTGCAGGAGGACAGCATGTGGCTTCAGGGGGTTTCTTGACGTGCCAAAGTTTGGGAACCCGCCAGAGCCGCTTCATATCGTGAATGAAATGCTCACCCTTCATATTACGAGGCGGATATTACTCCAGCTCCGTCCTATGTGTGTTTACAGCCCAGTCTTTACTGACAGGCGGAATATTTCACCACTCTGAGTGTGCACAAAGAGCGCACTCTCATCCTACAACCCCCCCGAAACAATGTCAGTCAGACACAACTTCATGTTTACAGCGCACATACCTCCTTCAAGCGCCACTTTGGTATCTTCCAGTATGATAATATCCACACAGAAAATAAATAAACAAACAAAAACAGAGCGGTGTATTCCACAGAGGCGCGGGACAGGAGCCGCGGTCACACGGTGCTGTACGCGCTGAGACAATAGTAGCAGAGCTGTCGGGACAAACTTGGTTGTAGGCTAAACGAGGAAGAGGAGGAGGGAGGAGGAGGAGGAGGAGGAGGAGGGAGGGAGGGGGGGAGGAGGGAGGAGGGCAGGAATGCCTGGAATGATGGAATTCAGTTCCTAGCAGGTGGTGAAAGTGCAGCGCGCTGATTGGCGGAGGGCCGCAGCGATGATATCAGCATATATTATGATAATGACGCATTGCATCACATCCTCTGAAGGTTAGGCCGCTGTCACCGTGGGACTGTGGGAGCTGATGAAACATTTAGGAGGTGAGTAAGCACGCCTCCCGCCCTTCACAGACACTTTATGTGCACCTTTGAGCGTGACTGTAAACAGTTAACCTCTCACTTTGTTTATTTGAATCCACATCGATCGTTATTAAGATCAATATTCAACATGTAAACGTTTAATAAATGAGCAATAACACACTGTCATGTAGTTGCACACAGCTGTACACTCATTTCTAGGTGCTTTGTGTGTTTATAACACATTAAGAAACAGCTCCATCCACTTAAGCATGACTTGCACTTTCACTCTCACACTCCTGTTATCCTAAAATGTATGCACTATATTTATCCCTGGGCTCCATCTGACCTCAGCAAGTTAAAGGTACAGTGTGTAGGATTTAGGGGGATACATTAAAAAAATATATCTGACAAGGACTCTAATTTGCAAACTCTTAACATTTCATTTGTAATTTTTAATTGTACATCTTTACTGAATTATTGGACACACACCAATCAGCCGAAACATTAAAACCACTGGTAGCTGAAGTGAATCACAGTGATCATCATGTTACAGCAGCTTGAGAAAATCAAGTTATTGGCTTAGTCTGACTGAAACCGGACTTTTAAATGCATGTAAACAGCTTAGTCCGACTGAAATTGGACTATCCATAGCTCGACTAACACACCTAGATAATTCGATTGAAAATTGAACTATTGCAGCATGTATCCACTTAGTCCGACTGGACCACACGTGCACCACTTTTTCTTTCACGAGCTTTCACCTGTAAGAAGAAGGAAATGACGCAGCAGCAGTTCACTCCCAGAAAAACAAACAAACAAACACAATGGCATCCCAGAAGCAGAGGACACACCTCTAGACGGACGAGGAAACTACATCCATGCTCCGACAGCTAAAGGAGCTAAACATTTTGAAGTTTATGGATGGTTTATGATTTCATGTTGTGTTGTGCTGCTTTGCAATTATTTGTAGCAATATGTTTTCCATAAGAAATTGATATTGCACTGTATTTTTCGGAAAACTTACATTCAAATTTGTTTTTGATTGAGCTTGAAATAAAAATATTTTACCCAACAGAATAATTGTATTTATTTTCTGGGGACAGTTTTCATCCAGGACCCCCAATAAAATGTTGAGAGGCCCCAGCCAGCCTCGGACATCAGCCCAGACACCTGCAACACAAGGGAAGCAGAAAAACAAATGCAACTGGTCTTCCTCTTCTTCATCGCAGAATCTACATAGGGATAATTTTTCAATATTAAACATACGAGGTTGTTTTTAATAGCAATAATGTTATAGAAAATATTCAGTCAAAAGATTCTGGAATAAGAATCCCTTAAATCTTCACACTTCCTTTAAACCTTTATAAAATGACTGAAGGTTCGTTATGTCTCTTTGCTGACTACCTTAAATAACCCCCACACTGACTGACCTAAAATTAGAAAGACAGATATTTTTGGTGTTTTAATGACAATTACACATATTTGTTATTTATGACCATTTCTACAATACAGTAACATGAACTGAAGGTACATCACATGCTGCCCATATTTTTGTTATTGTTCACAAGAATATAACTGTAACCTCGACATAGTAATACAGCTAATTTGCTAATATGCCAAAAAAAGAGAAAAACAGGTGCCTCACAGTGATGCAGCGTTACCTAGCTCATATGGTTGCACACGGATTCATGGGTAACAGTCAAACTATCATTAATGTTGTGTACTTTTACTAAATAGGTTTTATGAATAGGCTGATTTATCTTTGCTAATAATATATTAGATTTACGTTAATGTGGACTTTCAGGCACATTTTACTTACTAAAACTTTAATTAATTAAATTACTGAGAGGTCAGTTTGCGGCCCCCCTGCAGTGACTCTGAGGACCCCCTAGGGGTCACGGACCCCCTGTTGGAGACCCAGGGTCTAGATTGTAAAGAAAGGGTGATCCAAGGCACTGAATAAAATTCAAAGACGCCTGCATTTTCCCCCAGTGAAAAAATGGGGCTCAGTGCAAAAATGGTTTTGTGTATGCACCTTGGTTTGCATCATGGCTCAGTGTTGCTGACATATATTTCTAGTTTGGAGTATGTGATCAGATCATAGACAGTATCAATGCCTAGTTCACACTCAAGCAGAACTAAGACATGGTTGGGTCAGGTGTGTTAAGGTGTGGCATGGGAGGACTCTTGTGTAGCTCTATAACCAAAAACAAGATAGTTTACAATGTCACAGTATGTGAATGGAGGTAGTGCATCAGGGTCTGTAATCCAGCCTCGGGCTGCCAAGTCATGTTGTTAATCACAATTAACTGGTCCAAATACAAGATGGCTCCCCCGTCAGACAAACTCTAACATGACATGAGGTCAATTTCACATTCTCCATGATATATAATAACAAAGTCTCTATTAAAGTAATCCATTAACCTCACCTGAAGTTTCAGAGTCTGCTAACTTAAAACCTTCTTAAAACTAGAACTATCTGCATGGCTGCAGTCCTGCAGGCACACGCCCGTTTAGCTTAACCTCTCTACCTTGCATGCGTGCCAGTTTGTGGGCGGGCACGTTGGCACATACCTGTTGTGCAAAGCTGTGAGCTTATCTGAGCACATACCTCCTAACCACAGACAGTATGACTGTGTCCAGGAGGAAAGTTGACTGCACTTGTACCACTTAAGAAAGTTTAAATGAAGTCCTAAACGCTGTGTGGTCCATTTTTCTCAACAGGTCGGAGAAATGGCCTCAGATATGATGGCGGCTGCTGCCCTGGGTCGACCTTTCACCCTGGGAATGCTCTATGACGCTCGGAGGGATGAACTGATCCCAGGTAAGTCTTGACAATTAGCAAATACTTTGTAATTCTGTAATGTAGTTGTGACAATCTTAGGGATCAATGATATACTGGTGATCGACTGTGAGCAGGGGTCCGCCGCCGATACTAATTTAGTGAAGTTGATTCAGTAGGTCCTACTGGAGAAACCATTAGACAGGGCGTGAGACGAGCTCAAAACATTTTGGTGTGATTGTTTATTGTGTGTGCCGTCTTGCTGCTCCTTCTCTCTTCCATGCTCTCTGGCTTGATGTCGTTGTTTGCATGAGTTTGGGGCCGAGCTCCTCCACCCAGCAACACACACACACACACACACACACACGCAGAGCGAGCAGTAGCTGAGACCGCGGCAGAGAGAATGATGTGATCACATTTTACTCGAGTTGATGAGTCATTGTGTTTTCAATAATACTGTGATACTCAACTATTGTGAAATGTTTTCAAATGATCCCATTTTAATCAGAAGTCCAAAGGCACATACAGGAAGTCTTATTGTTCTAATGTTGCACAGTTATCCTCCGGTCATATAATGTTACCATGCGCTCTATATCCTGTGCGTCTTTGCAAGAAATAAACAAATAAGCTGTTTGCTGGCAGGATAAACTGCAACACTGCAGAAATCGAAATGATTATGTTTAGTTTTCTGTGGTTTTAAATTAAAGGAGCTCTATGCAACATACACAACATTAATACAGCAGAAACAAATATTTGCTATGTAAAGATAAAGTGGAGTAAAAGCATCCCGAGCAGAGAACAGTCACGCTCCCATTGTGTGTGTTGTAATCCGAGCTTCTCTGTTTGTTGCTGTGGCTGCACTTGCATTTGTCTGTTCGTATCAGGCCCTTCAAGATGTTGCAACGTTGCGATCACAACAATTACGCTGTTGCTGCTGTGCGAGTCTGAGCTCCCCACATAGGACAGTCTCACACACACACAGTGACAGGACTGACTGTTTAGCATCACGCTGGTCACGTTACCTAATGTTTATTAATGGCTGTGATGGCAGAATCTAGCTGTTTTGGCGTCGGTGGGAGATTTTTTGGACTGTTACATGGCTCAGTGATGGATGTTAGCCGCTGCTACTGTGTTACGTTGTGCTAACCAGTTGGAAAGAGCTGAAGAGTGACCCATCTTCATCGCTGCGTCGAATGGCAGCCAGAGCTGCTGATCACAATTAGATTCTGATGCTATAGGAAACACTGAATGCTCATAATAATAGGCTCTGAAGCCAAGATGGCTCAGCCACCTCCATGTTGAGAGCCGTGTGCAGACAACCCCTGACTCATAGATGTGCTCTGCATGTCGCATCCAGCTCCTTTACCAAAATGATTTTCCTGATGTTTTCCACTGTCTGTAGGTTTCAGACTGTGGGATGGTAAAGCTCTACAAGAGAAGACAACTGAAAGTCCTCAGCGCAGCAGTGCCTTTGCCATCTCTGCATCAGACTCCATTGAATCCAAGTCCTCTCTGCTGAAGGTCGATGCCTCTCTGAAGGCCAGTTTCATGAGTGGACTGTTTGAAGTCGAGGGATCTGCTGAGTATCTGAATGACCAGAAGAGATTCAAGAATCAGAGCAGAGTAACGTTTCAGTACAAAGCTACCACGCACTTCAAGGAGCTGTCACTGACACACCTTTCAGCTATGGACCCACATCAGATACATGTCATTAGGAAGGGCTTGGCAACACATGTAGTCACGGGCATCCTCTATGGGGCAAATGCTTTCTTTGTATTTGACAGTGAGAAGCTACAAGCCAGCAGCGTTAGGGACAAACAGGTCAAGATGAAAGCTGTGATACAGAAGATTCCTGATTTTAATATCCAGGGGAAAGTTGACATCAAGCTGACTGAAGCAGAGAAAGCCCTGACTAAAACTTTCTCCTGTAAATTCTACGGAGACTTCATTCTTGAAAGCAACCCTGCAACATTTGAAGAGGCAGTGAAGACCTACGCACAGCTGCCAAAGCTACTGGGACAAAATGGAGAGAATGCGGTTCCAGTGAAGGTCTGGCTGATGCCGCTGAAGAATTTGGACTCTGAAGCTGCTGAGTTGACGAGTGGGATCAGCGTTGGGCTGGTGAGGAAGGCACAGGACGCGCTGGAAGATTTCAGGGAAATAGGAATCAGATGCAACGACTCTCTGGAAGACAGAGTGGTGGAGAAGTTTCAACACATTCAAGAGGAGTTAAGCACTTTCCAAAAACTGTGTGGCGATTACACATCTAAACTCCAGAGCACCATGGCGGAGAAGCTTCCCTCCATCCGTGAAGGCAAAGAAGATGAGAGCTCAGTTGAACGGCTCTTTGAAGACAGAGACAAGTCACTGTTCAGTCATGACAAACTGAGCAAGTGGCTGGATCGCAAAGAGAGAGAGATCAACGTCATCAGGTCCTGTGTGGACACCATGGAGGGAGCAAAGGTCGTCCTGAATCAGTCCGAGCTGGACAGAGAGGTCCTCGCTCCAGGTGTAGAGCATGTTCTGTGCTTTGTTTTCACCTCCATGAAAAGAGGTGATACCTTAAACTCACTCAAAATGGGAAGTACTGATGAAGAGCAGTGGTACTCCTCAGATGGTGTTTTGACCAAAATGAGAAAAAAAGCCGAAGCTTTCGGGGATCTCACCAAAGCACTGAAGAAAAACAGCAGATTCTGTTTCGTTGTTGCAGCCATAGAGAATAAGAAACACACGGGAGCAACCATCTACCACTACAAGGACGGCATTCTGGACACTGAGGACTTTTCAAAGCCTGACCTCCCTGATGTGAAGACCATCACAGACAGAAGAGATCTGATCTGGTGTAAGTCATTTTCATGCTCTAAGTTTTAAGCTACGTTCACATCAAAAGAAAATGCTGCCTTCATTGTATTTTTTTGCTCTCATGTGACACAGATCAGATTTTTTTCAAAGCACTGTGGACGGTCAAATCAGAATTCATGTGAAATTTTCCCATACGCAGATCCGCTGTTAGGGGAGGTCAAAGGGTACAGATGACCCTGGCCCATTGCCAATAAGTTTTTGACCGTGTTATGCAGTGTTGAAGTGTAGTAAGTTTTTTTTTTTTTTTTGTGAGACACCTCACAAACTAACGGCCACTACACTTTCATTTAGTCATCTTCTTAGAAATGAACGAAATGCTGAGATGTAGGCCTACTGCATATTTTTTAAAAACTTTCCTTACACCCCTTGAAATCAAGAAGGCCCCACTACTCTCCATGAAGTTTTGGTGATCCCTAGTGGGAGTCGGGACCTCCAGGTTTGGAACCAGTGGACCAAAAGCCCACTTGAACAACGGCCCATTAATCCAAAAACAAACACACATTGTTCCAAGGGGCCATTTCTCCGAAAACACCCTACACACTCTCCCAAACTGAAGCACATGGCTAATTATCATGAACGGGGTCATCGATCCGACCTAC
>JAPZEB010000012.1:15077835-15112379 GCA_029783705.1 Chaetodon striatus
CTGCTCTGTTCTGTTCATGGGGGGTGTTTGCTGCTGCTCTATCTGCCTCGGGCTTTCCATGTAGGCACATGGAAGGGCAGAGAGGTGTGCTCTCTTTGCCTCAAGCTTTACACGTAGCTGCATGGAAGAGGCTTTCTGCGTAGGCCCGAGGAAAAGCAAAGGGGCCCCAGAACAGAGCCATACCACCAAATATAATACTGCAAATGGAAATTAAGTTTTCTTTGACTTAAGTGTTCCTGACTGAACTAAATTTAATGCTTTTTAAGACCTTTTCTAGATAATTTTTAACCAAATATGAGACAATTTTTTGGACAAATCAATCTTTTTCTTATTCAAGCATTGCAGGTAAGTAGAAAAGTAAGCAGTATATATATGTAGGCCCCTGAGTAGACTGAGTTTTGCCACCAAATAAGTGAAAGAACAATGTAAAAATATTACAACAATATTATGCTCAGTGGTAGGTTTAAAGATTTGTAACATCAGAAATGTGGAAACAGAAGAGCTCGACTCATTTTGGAAAAACAACATTAGAAGAAGGATATATTAAATAACATAAAATGTTTGTGGCGATTAAGATTTAAGAGTATTTAATGACTTTTAAGGCCTAATATTTGTAAAATTGATTTTAAGGCATTTAAAAAACTTTTTTAAAGATCTGCAGACTAATTACATGTCCTACCAAGAGTTAAATGAGAAGATTGATACCACGCTCATATCTGTACAGTATGAAGCGACACCCAGTGATCAGTTAGCTTAGCACAAAGACAGGGGAAAACTGCTAGCCTGACTCTACCCAAAAGATAACAAACACCCCTTTCAGCACCTAAGCCGTTTCTTTTACAAATGAAATATCATGTGTAAATTAGTAAGCTGTAGAGGTGCTGGCAGGCTGTATCTCCAAAGACAACATACAGAAATGAGTCATTCTTTTTATGTAGCTATCTGCTAGAAACCAAGTAAGTATATTCCACAAAATGATTTCTTAAAGGGATGTGGAGCTCCATATCAGCCTCTACTAACAAAACCTAACAATGTATAATTAAGGATTTTTCCCAAAATATAAAACAAAGAAGAAAAGAGTGCTTACCAGCTGTAGCAATGCCTTTGACACTCTGTGTGATACTGGAGGATTTCACAATAGATGAGATACCTGAGGAGGAACAAAAACATGCTCACACATGCAGTTATACAACAACTAATATCTAATCACTCTTAAATATGATTTCATGATACGATGCTCATAGATAGAGACCATGTAATTACACAAATTCAACACAAGAATCAATTAAAGATAAATTATTTGCCATTTACTTGATCTTTTCTCTGAATCAGCTTAAGTCCTTCAACATGACGTGAAACAGCTACACACTCAAAATGTCCTTAAAAATGACACTGTTCGGTCTAACAACAGATTTACATAACTACATAATGTTAGATTTGTTAATTCAGATGTGATGCTGTATCTCAGACAGCACTGGGAGAATAAGGAATGTGCTCCAGTAATTAAAATTACATTTACTGCCTAAAATGACAACCTGATCTGCTACGGTACAGATTTAAATGAATCCAGGAGTGATGATGCATCTTTGGAGTAATGGGCCTTAGTTTCCATGGGATGACATGTTTATTTGATTTACTACTTGTTTTGTTTTCCTATCCATTATCACAGCACATTTACTCGGGGCACGTCCTGATAATATATTATCTTTGTTAATATATCTGTTTAATGGATCCCTATCATTATTCATTTTGTCACATAATCTTACTTTATTTAATCTTCACCACACACAACATCACCCTTGATCTGCACACCCAACATGTGTCTCAAATCACATTATGGGAATTTTAATGAAACATCAGAGAGCAGTGAATTTTTACCATCCATCTCTCTGCCTGCCTCTCCCTCTATACGACACCCCTCCACCCATACTTTAGTCCGAACCTTGCTGTACGACAGCTCCGCAGTCTGGGTCCTGAGCGACCTGCAGCAGGATCTCCTCAACGTCTCGGTTTTTCCCTGGAGGATCCACCAGCTTCGTGATCCTTTGCTGGAGGGTCCGAGGCAACGCCATCAGCTGGGTAAACTGTCCCTCTGGGCTTTTGTCAACCTGCAGACAGAGTCAGAAACAAGAAAAATGGAGACAGAGATACACACAGTGGACTGAATACCAGCAGCAGCACCAACAACCACATCCACGTCTCATGTGAGTGGTCAGACACAATGTCGACCAACATATAAATCAAATACTATCAAACACAGGATTGATTTTAAGGTTCTTTTATTTGTTTTTAAAGCCATACACAGGCTGGCGCCGCAGTACATTGCTTAACTTCTGTGTCCCTACTCCAACTCCAGACCTCTTACATCCTCAGAACAATGTCTTTTAACTGTCCTGCGATTGAGGCTGCTGGGTAAGGGAGATCGTGCCTTTGCGGTAGCTGCTCCAAAGCTCTGGAGCAGCCTTCCCCTCTCAACCTAATGCTCCCCCTCTATTGACACTTGTAAGACAAATCTTAAGACGTACATGTTTTCAATGGCCTTTGGTTGCTCGTTGTGGTTTTAGTATTTTATAATCTTTTTACGTACGAGGGGACTGAATCATTCATAGAAGCCTAATTTCCCATAAGCAGGGCTCAGAGCTCACACTTTCCCAAAGCACTATTCACTGCAAAATGTGTTACTCACACACTAAAAACATTCCTAAGCACTTATTCCTGTTACTCCAGGACAGTGTGAAGAGTCTTTCCTTGGTTTAACATGTGAGTGGTGGAAACATTCATAATACAAAACTAAGATGAAAAATGGAGAGGAAAATGTATTTATGCCATTCAATGTGCAAACACAGACACATACACACATTTTCCATGTTGTATGAGTTGATAATGTATGGACCGCAGGTAACAGAGCAGAGTGCCAGGTGAGTCACACCCCATTTAATGTTTACCACAAAGGCTGTGAGTACACTCTGTACTGTTCAGGACAAAGCCGTGACCCTGTTAGTTATCTCTGCCAGGTGTAAGCCTGGGGGGAATCATGCGGTTGTTTGTGTGAGTGTATCTGTCTGTGTCTGACCGTGACTAATTTCGCAAACTACTGGACCAAACAGCCTAATGTTTTTGTGCAAATTTATGACGGTGGGTTCAAGGACCTCTTGTGGTTGCAGTTGCAATTTTTTAATAACCTGTTTTAGTGACTGTTTTATACCCTGATTGACTGCTGGCTCTTGACTCCTCTTAATTCTTCTTGAATATTTTTTTTTAAAATACCCTGAAACACATCTTCTATTAACTACTCCAGTTTTTATA
This sequence comes from Chaetodon striatus, assembly GCA_029783705.1. Lineage (NCBI taxonomy): Eukaryota > Metazoa > Chordata > Actinopteri > Chaetodontiformes > Chaetodontidae > Chaetodon > Chaetodon striatus. The sequence goes on from JAPZEB010000012.1 coordinate 15,081,142, forward strand.
CTCTCCAAGTCTCACACACGTTTCGAATGTTGTTTACCTGCAATTTCAGAAAGAGACTTCTGCTTAACGAGGCAGCAACAAACAGACCAGATCAAGTGAAAGGTAAACAGACACTTTCAATAACAATCTGAGCCGCTCAGTGTCAAAAACAACCACTTTTAATAGACATACAGTGACCATGCTCAATTGCCCCATGTGCCTCCATTGCAGCTCGTTCCGTTGCTGTGGGCCGCTGCTGGTTCCCTCAATATTGAAACAATTTCAAAAAGTGTGGTTGAAATCAGTCTTTTTGACCAATTTACACAGGGAAAGAGGGTCGAGGTTGAAAAATGCTGAAGTTGTCCTTTAACCAGCCAGAAGAGGCATCAACTGTTCAACAAAATTACGTACATAGCAAAACGCATGTTCGACAATGGCCTACCCTAAGAACAAGTTGTACCATCTGCTGCAAGACACATTTCTGCCTTCGTCGTGGCTCAAAACCTGAAACCCACAGAAAAGTTTAGTCTCATTTTTAACCCGGGTATCTGCAGATACATTTCATACCTGAAATGTTATAATGCACTAAAGTTAGGCACAATACAGGATGACGCTGTTGTTATCTTTGCTGCCATCTTGACTGTAAGGGAGCTGGGAGGGACAGATGAGTGAGATTCAACTCTTCTTTGTTTGGGAGAGTTTTATTGGACATTGTCTCTGAGGTTTGTCTCCATATAACCTGTCTACTCCGGTTACACCGTGACAACGTAACTTACTTACGTAACATATCGCCTTCCCTTCATCTCACCACTGTCATGTATCCACACCGGATACGCAGCCTGCCCTGCACTCCATGTTCCCTTCCTACATGTCCCAGAAAACACCTGGCACTGAGATGGTTTTATGTAACAGTTTCAAGGTATCATATTAGAAATTTTAATTTCAGATGTATTTGATCTAGTGAGTAGTAGAGTCTCAGATTTGCTTATGAAGAATGAAACTCAAGAGCAATGTGTCACATTACTACCCATGGATTTTTGACACACACGTTTGGATCCGAGGTAATAAAACGTAAGTGCTGAATGAGGAAAAACTGCAGATACAGCACACAATGTACTCTTTGTTGCTCACATATTACGTGACATCATAAAAGTGTGTGTGTGTTTGCCGTGTTTTACCTCCAGTTTCCCTTGTTGAGGTTTGTAGACCACTTGAGGACAGTCCCGCAGGATGTTGCTGTACAGAATCCGGAAGTGCTGAACATTGTCTTTGACAATGTTGGCCACCTTGGATTTATCTTCTCCGATCACCATCCTAAAATCCCCTGAAGAGGCACAGACAAAACGTTTTCCCTTCAGTGCAATATATTTGCTTTGCAGTGTTTCATCTCTTGCTGCAGTCACTGAGATAAGATAAACCTTTGTTGATCTAAAGAGAGGAAAATCTGCTTCTGTAGCTCGGGAACCTTCATGGTAACTCTCCCCATATTAGCATATTGTTCTCATGTAAGCATTTGTGTGGTCAACATTAATTTATCTGCTTTATCACCTCACGTGTCGCGAGGAACTTTCACCATCAGTCTAATTACTTTCATTCTGCTTACCAACTTCCAGCATGTTGGATCAGACTGAGCTTGTATTCAAAGTTTTAAACCACATAGACCACAGGTATTACAAAGAAAACCACAGGCGAGGACATCATTCACGCTGCTGTCATTAAATTACAACTTTGATAGGTCTGTGCATGTGTGTGTGCACTATGTGGGACGGAAAGTACAAAAAGGATTTTTTTGTGTACATAGTTTATCTGATGTGTTACACTTGTTCCAAGCATGCCTGCATCTTATAAATGTGTACGTGTTCAATGTTCCTCTGTGGTTACCAGCATAAGAAAGACCAGCTATCTGCAGGAAGAGGTCTTCCTCACTGAAGCTCTCTGGCAGCATGAGGAAGGAGGCTGTTACAGCACTCTTCAGGTTGGCCACAAGAGCAGCGCGGAGCTTTCCGTTCTCATTCTGCACCAACATTTTCACCTGTGGTGGGTGGGAACACATAAAAACACATATGAAAACACATAAGCTTGACAGCAAACTGAAAAGTTGGTAATGTTGGAAGCATCAACTGTGCAAAAGGACTGTCCTGCATCCTTTCTGAAAAATACATTTCACTGTTTTAACATATTTTTAAAAGACTGTCAAAATATTGGAAAACATTTGGTCCAATAAATGATTCAGGGTTCCCTCACATTTTTATGGACAGAAGTTCAAAACTGTTCCATGACTTTTCAAGGATCCATTGTAATTTTTTTTTTTTTTGTCCTACCTGCCCTGTGTTTTTCAAACATATCAGACTCAAACTGTATTCAAACAAAATTTCAGCAAGCTGGCATACATGAAGACAGAGGGAAAATGAAGAAACATATGTGATGGTAAACAAAACGTCCCATATCAATGCATATTAGAGCAATGTTGCATTAACAGCTACAGAAAATACATTCGCTGTTGTGCTACATTGTGTTGAAGGTTATCCAGGGACGATTACTGTGACAGTTTCATTACAAGCACGACAAAATTCCATGACTTCTCCAGTTTTCCATGATTGTGGAAACCCTGATGATTTCACTATAAAACAATCAGTTTTACACAGCTTTTTTTTAGGGGGATTGATCCAGAAGAGTCTGATCAAATAACAAATGTAATGATTGGGATACTGACTGGTTTGTGAAGGCGTCCAGCGACATACATGGTCTTCCAGTGCATCAGGTCATCTATGAGAGACTCTGTACTGATCACACCATACTTAATTATCTGAGAAGAAAAGGAGGAAGTCATTAAAGTCTGTAGTTAATAAAGTCTAGTCAGATAAAAACAATAAAACAAGCTAAACAAAGTTTGATAAATAAAAGTCAGAGATGAAAAAACAAAGCAAACTATGACTGCTAAAGAAACATATGAAGGGATTTCAGTACAAGGTGAGAACTGGAATAGTTGGTCACAAAAAAGTAGTCATGGTGGACTCACATGGTTGGTGTAGAAAAAGATGCTGAAATATAGAAACTAGAGATGTGTTATTTACCCTCCCATCCACTGGCACCAGTGTGTTGTAGTATACTGAAGCCCCGTGATCGCTTTGTACGGAGCTGATCATCGTGGGCCCGAGCAGCTTGAGGATGGAGTAGTGTTTGCGATTCTGCAGCAGATTCATGGTGTGCCACGTCACTGGGTCGTCCACCGCAAACACAAAGTCAAGCATGTTCTTCTGTAGGTATCAACAGTAAACACAACAGCATCACATTTTCTTCTCCAGAGAATACGGACACAGCTTCAAATTCAAACATTCAATATCGTTCTTTATCAACTTTCACTGGAAACATATTGTGATGATGTGATCACAGTGTGTTAATTAAATCATGTTGCTCAAATTAATGAAACTGAGCATAGTGTAACAAAAAAAGAAGTTACTGAATGAATTATTGTCACACACATGCGAAGAGGTTTGTTTGACATAATGCATAAAAGCGGAAACACTGAAAACACTTGGATTATCTTACATCAGATTTTTGGATTAGATGTTTGGACAATAGATATTTGGAATACTGTCATGCACAGTGAATTTATATCAGACAAATATTCATATTCATATATTAAGATTGATTTTAAAAAATCATGTTAATACACTGATATTGATTCACATATTTTTATTTACATAATGAGACTGATTTTAAATATTTAGATTTATATAGTGATACTGACTTTTAACCACATTGCCTATATGCATGTACTCAGGGTGTATCAGACGCTTAAATTAAATGCTTTTAAGGCCCATTTAAGACAACATTTAAAAAAATTAGGACACATTTTTGGACAAATCATGCTTAGGTATCGCAGGTAAGCATTGTAGGCAGATAGTGTATATCTGGCCTTGTGCAGAGAGGAAGTGTTGCGTAGGAATATGGTGACTGGAGTGAGTTAAGTCAGTTTTAAATGATTTGAAACATTAGAAATGTGGACTTTCACGTAGAAAAGCTTTACACGTTTTCACATAACGAAATTTGAAATGAATGACTGAAATAAGATAAAATGTTCATAGTAGTTAAGAGCTCACAAATTCAGATTTAGGACTATTTGATGACTTTTCAAGGACCTCTAGACACCCTGGTACTAGGACAGTGCCTGGCTCATGACAACGTGTAACTAGTTTGTAAAAAAAGACGCTGAAAAACTATTATGATAAGGTGATAAGTGTCCTTCTTTTTGGTAAAAGGAAAATTGGTGTGACTGAAAAAGACTACACAACAATGTGCACTGTCTAGAGTCAGTAAACTGGAGGACAGGTGTCACTTACCTCCATTTGACCTTGGTTGGTCCCGTGTTGTTTGAAAACGCCAGACCCATAGGCAAAAGCTAAACTGATGTCCTGAGGAAACTGTGACAGAATCCGCCTGTAGAGCACACCGGTGTTGTGCACAGCTGGAAGAGTCATTTTGGACTAGCTAGTACAGCTTTGCAGCAATAACACGAGCTGGTTTATGAGCGAAATAACTAACTAAATAAACTGTAAACAGAAGTTTCTGCCGCATAAAATAACAGATACATTTCAGACTGAGAGGCTAAGTGCCAGTTTACACGACCACCGCCACTGAATAGCACTAAAACTGACAGTTTTACCGTTTTAAAACGTCCATCAGGTCAGTTTGTGTCAGCTGTGTGCTTGACAGTCGACTGAAAATGACGTCACGCAGCGCGCTGCAGGCTGGAGGCTCACGGGAAATTGAGTCAGAGAAGGATGGTGAGCAAACTGAGACGTTAAACACTTGAAATAATCACTAAAGTGTGCGTTAGTTTGTGTGTAGCAACATTTGTGATTGAATACAGTCGTTAAATGTAAACTGGGCAACACATTGTATCATTTTAGTACTTTTTTAGTAGATTTCATCAGCTCTAAATGTAGCCAGCAGAGGGTGGTTTTTGACCAAGTTTAGCTCTGTGGCAATGAGGTAATGCTGATTAATATGGATGGATGTGTACACCCAGATCAAATCAGCCACCTGCAACTGCAACAATCATCTTCCCCTGTAATATCTCCTGTATTATGCAGTGTGAAAGTCCTATCAAAAGGGAAATGATTTTAAAAGACATCAATCATGTGAAGTCAACATGATGCTTTTGACTATTGCCTCTATTTCCCTCTGTCTGATGAACATGTTATTGTTTATTTTCTCCTCCTCTGATGTAATGCATACATTGTCCAGAGGTAACTTACTGATAATTGTGACTGTATTTAAATACACAAAGATATGCCTATATATTGCTTACATTTAATGTCTGAAGTTATGTTATTAAAGCAAAGTAGCAGCACAAAAGTGCTATAGTCAGTTTTTGTTTGTTTTTGTGAGAGAACAGAATGACTCAGTAAGGGCAGGTCATTCAATTAGATTCAATTAGGTTTCCTCTATCCTCAAGTTTCATTTTCTCAGGTGTTTAAATTCCGTATTGCATTACACATCTCGCAAAAAAATCTATAAGAATCTAATCCTCCTGACGTGATGACGATGATTGCTCCTGTCAGGATCCAGCCACATTTGGCATCAGTGTTTTGAGCTTTAAGTGCAGCTGGGGATATTAAGTAAAACCTGTGAGAGCAAATAAAGACAGATACTGTTTTTAAAGAAACTGTGTGTAAGATTTAGGAGCTCTAGCAGTGAGAACTGCAGATTTCAACCAGCTAAAACTAGAATTCCTTCAATGTTCATTGTGTAGGAGGTTTTTACCAGGAGCCAAATTATTCGCAGAAGTCTTTTCCTCTTCAACACAAACTGGACCAGTGATTAAAACCGGTAAGAACACCTACTAAAGCAGTTTCACGTTAGAAATTAGTGTTTCTCCAGTGCTGTGCAGGATGTCAGAGACAGGCTGCTAGCCCAGCACCTGCTATTTTGTGCCCATCTTTTTCTCTGATAACTTAAGATTCAGACATTCAGGAGGTTTCAACCAGGAGCTGAATTATCTGTCCCTTCCTCTTCTTCCTCTAAAACAATGGACCCTGTGATTAAAACTGGTAAAAAGAGAGCAGTTTTATGTAAAAAAAAAAAAAAAATCTGTATTTTTCCAATGCTCTAATTGCGGAGTGGCTTTTTTTCACAAATAAAAATAAATAAAATAAAAATAAAAAACATAAATAGTGGCCCTATCTAGAGCCAGTGCACGGTTTGTCCATTCTGGGCTACTGTAGAAACACGGTGCTGCATCCTATGTAGATATAAACAGCTAATCTATGATAACATTTATTCTAAAGAAAAAGACTTATTATATTTATTTCTGTCACTATATTGCCCTGAAACCTACACACTTGACCTTTAAACCTGTATATTCATATTTTTGACAGCTTAAAAAGTCTCTCTTTTCTTAAAGCCAAATACCTGCTTTAAAATGAAAAGACACAACCCACATCTGTGAAAGTAGAATTAATCGTTACAGTGAGATTCATGTGAAGTTACTACTGCAGCAGTAAAAGCCAGAAAGCTTCTCAGGCCATCATCCGTCTTCTCCCCTGCATTAGTCGCTACTCTTATGGGCCCGATTCTCACATCTATTTGAATGAATTAATATTGAATGTGAACCCATGACAGCCAGCGATACGTCTGCAGCTCATTATGGGATTGTCAAGAGTAGAACAAATATTATCTTCTTAGCAATTGCCGTGAGCCATCTTTTTCAGCCAAATGAATATTTATAAGGTCACTGAATCCTGACTAACAAGCTCACTCACTCTGTGAGAGGGCCGTAATTCAGGGACTGTGAAGCAGCAGTAGGAATAAAAAAGGTAGTTTTCAATTTGTTCATCCTATGCTACATCATGTACGTGTTGAATAAATGCTTAACCCTAGAGAAGTACTTGAGTCCAATATAATGTCTGCTTGCCTCCAGTTATTTCTTCCTCCCTGCGATTTATTGTCAGCGTGGCTGTGTGAATCTATATCATCATCCTCATAGGAGTCATTCTGTTGTGTATTTCCAAGGTAAAACAGTTTTTATTCACTTGAAGTTTAAAGCTACAGTTGGTAACTTTTATAAAAAGAAAAAACAAACAAAAAAAAACATTATGTCTTACTTGCTGAAACTGTGAAAATAAAATATATTTTTCTGCCCCCTCCCAGTGCTCCTAATGACATTTGTATCGGAAACAACAACAGGAAACAGTTGTCAGTCATGTCAATCACTGCAAGTGAACTACGGTCAAACTGTTAAACTAGTAAGTGCTGATCAAACATAAATCAAGATTATATTATTGCATTGTCTATTTCTCACCTCAGATGTTTCGATACACATCTTTTAGTGTACTGTTTAGCTGTAAAACAAGAAAGTTTCCTCCAGCTGGTTGGCTGTGCTTGGTTTACGCTCGACTGTTTTCAACATGGTCGCTTCTCATTTTACAGCTAAACAGTACACTAAAATATGTTCCTGAAAACATTTAAGGTGAGAAATAGGCAATTCAGAAACACAATCTTGGTTCATATTAAATCAGCGCTGCCTAGTTTGACAGTTTGACTGCAGATCATGAGCAGTGACTGACAGCCGCATTAGAGATTCCTCGGCTCTGATTGGTTGTTTTCATTTATGTGCAAATATTTCATACAAATGCTGCCAGGAGCAGAAAGAGAAACGTGATTATTTTTCACAAATTATCTGTCTCATGTACTACTGTCAGGATTTAGTGACAGTTTCATCAAATATGACACAAACTTGTAGTAATGTATTTAAGGTTTTTGCAGAAGAAGAGGGGCTCTGGGTGTTATTTGGGATGTAAATAAAGTTGAGATGGGGTTTGTATATATTTAATAGCTAAGACTGTTCTTTATCTACATTAATGGTTGTAACAAAATTGGCGATGTGTGTTGACAATTTCATTTTTAATAAGAGATAAATAGTGAGAGGAGGGTTGGATTATATAAGTATACGCTTCTTCCTTTGGCAGCACGGTGGTGCAGTGGTTTGCACTGTTGCCTCACAGCAAGAAGGTTCCTGGTTTGAACCCAGGGTGGGAGGTTCAAATCCTGAGGTGGGGGAGCCCTTCTAGTGCACTGTTTTGTTGTAAAATAGGAGCGTTTGTGACTAGGCCGCCATACTGAAAACAGTCAAGCGTAAACCGAACACTGCCACCAGTGAGAGGAAACTTTTTCATTTTACAGCTAAACGGTACACTAAAATGTGCTTGCATGTTCTCCCCTCTTCCGCCCACAGTCCAACGACATGCAGATTAGGTTATGATCACTCTCACAATATACACTCTCCTGTTAGGTCTGGTTTGCTCCCCGCTCTTGCTCTTCCCTTTTCAAGGGAGATATCAGATTCTTTAGCGACTATGTTCACCAGCCAGTCGCTATCTTTGTGTGTCAGCCATTTGGTGCTGGGCATGAAATATATGGCAAGTTAAAATAAGGTTGATAGGGGCCGTGAGAGTCACCCAAAACAGTGAAGCTGCAAAGTGTAGAACCAAAAAATGGGTTGTGAGACACTAAAATCCTCTGTAGAGCTGAGGGGAACTGCAGAGTTGGGTTATAATTCTCTATGAGCGTGACACAGACACGTTTTACATAGTTAATGTAAAATATTCTTCATTGCAGTTTTATTCAGTCATTTTTCCGTAACCGCTTATCCTGTTAGAGGTCACAGGGGCTGGAGCCTATCCCAGCTGACACTGGATGTGAGGCAGGGTACACCCTTGACAGGTCACCTGACTATCACAGGGCTAGTGCAGTTTTAACCCTGTAGAAACGTTTTGTCTGCTGAGTCGCCTATTTACACATCCAGCAAATACAGAGCAACATTATTTCGGAGTCAAGTCCAATATTCTCTCTTGCTTAGCTTTGTTTTTAGTCTGCCAACTCCTGAAGGAAATGTGTGTCTTTTTGGCTGTGAAGTGCTCCACTGTGTTCACCATCTGGTTCCTTACTGAGTCAGGCTGCTGTCTGGTGTTGAGCAGGTAGTGTATAGTGGGGTTTTTTCTTTGTTTTTTTAGCTTTTTCACTGAGAACAGCTGCCTGATGTGAATGAAAATGGTGCTATGAGAATGGTGGAAGTGAACCAAAACAGCCTCTGTAAACAATGAGCTGAAATTCGCCAAAGCTCGATGTCAAGGGGAGCTACAGATTCAGATGATAATGGACCTTTTCCCCAGAGGACATTTGGGCATGTCATGGTGGGAAAAGCACAGGTGTATTCCATAACAATAATAATAGCTGCACTTCACTGGGTGAGGCCCTGCTATTGTCCATGCTGTCTCACTGGACACTTACTGGAACTGAGCCATTGTTAATGTGGCCAATTTCACCTGTGCTTTTCCTGCTATGACATGTTCAAATGTCTGCTGTGAAAAAGGTCCATCCTCTGTAGGTTCATCATGATGAGCCACTCCTTTCCTCTTCACCCAATGTCTCCATGTCGTCATTTGATACATTGTTATTGTAATAATATAGATTATAGATGCTATGAGGAAAACACACACTCAGGGCCGGCCCTAGACTTTTGGGGGCCCTAAGCCGGATTTGGTTTAGGGGCTCCGCTTATTGTAACGTGTTACCACTACACATGGCACCAAACCAACTTGTGCATTCTAGTGAAAGCACTTTTAGTATACAAATAAGCATGTGAAGCCCAGTACAGCCTGGCTCAGCTGCCTATCTGTGAAGCTTAAAACTTAAATACATAATCAACTCCAAATTTGTACTAAGATTATTGGCCAACCTGTGGCACATTTCTCTTAGGCAGCCCACAAAAAGCACGCTCAGATTTGCTGACAGCATCTCTGCTGATCCCTCGCGTGTTCTAAACGGAGGATACCAACTATTATGATTGTTTTTTTATTTCTTTTATTAACCATTTTATATTTATAGCTTCCTTTATTCCACTGAACTCCTTAGCATATTTTTATTGATTTTTACTCATTACTCATCTATTTATGTGTCATCATGCTACTGTATGTAGTATGTGTGCAAGGCAAGCTGCTCAAATAGCCACTGGTGGGATTAGTTGTTGTCTGAATCTAAATCTGAAAGTTGCAATCACTGACACCCACTTTCAAGTGAGGGGGAGGAGGGGCCCTTGTGGATTTGCGGAGCCCTGCGCAACTTGCACAGTGAGTGTAGGGCTGCCCAGCTCTGGGTGTGGGACAATTCAAGCACCCTGTTAGCCAGGGGGCCCTACATAGTGGCTTAGTTCACCTCTGCATCAGCCAGCTCTGCACAAGTCAACTGTATGTGAAAATTAAGGGCTAAAATATCTTCAGTTTAAACACCTTTCATGCTCAGTGTTACCAGTACTTCATTTAACCACAGGGGGAAGAGGGCTCAGTACAGTGAGGTAAAGAAGAAGTATAACACAACAGCTTTTTCTTTAAAGCTGAGTCTATTTGTTTTCTTTTGTAAAGCTTATAAAACAACATCAAAATGGTTGCAAGCAAGTAAACAGGAACAAAGACTCGTAAATATACATAGCTGACTCCCGTGATAATCCTTCCCATCACATAGTGTTTGTGTGGGCCAGTGTGAAAATGAAAAGTGAGGGGACTGGAATGAAAACGAAGACTGCCTCTGTAACTTTTTGTTTGGATCCAGAACAAGTAATTAAATTCAATCAATGTTCGTGGTGATTGCAAATTGATTTTCTAATTTGAAGTGATTTGGCCGATGTGTCTGTCCCCTGGATTGGCCTGAGAGTGGCACCTGATTTACACTTTACAGTACCTCTCCTTGAGCTTGAGTGGCCGCCTCAGGCGCAGTTAATTTGGATGTCAGCAGCTTCCATTGTATGGCTTGGCGAAGACCCAAACTGAAGTTTACTGCTGCTGTTAAAACATAAATATCAGACGGCCTCTTAGTTCACAGGAATTTCAGCAGGTGTATTATAATACAACTACAAGATGAGGAATAAATTATAGTGAACGGTGTAAATCCTCTGAGGCACGCTAAAGCTCACCCGACAGAAAAATACCAGCTTGCATACACACACATCTGTCATGTATGACTACAAACACAGATACAACATGCACACACACGCACACATGCACTAACCAGGGGAATCTTTTCAGCTTTTGCATGCCTGTTGCCATGGAGATTGCCATTGCTGCCCATGCCTGGTGAGGGAACATCAAAAGAAAATGCACCATTAACCACACAAACACACACACACACACACACAGAAAGACACATGCCTCTGTAGATACACAGCTGTTTCCAGGCACAAGAAGACACAAACAGAAGCAGCCACTTTTATCTTACTCCACCGAAGGGTTACAGTGTCACCGAGCAGAGAGCAAGCCAAAGATATTCATGCTGTGGGAGTCACAAGCTGAACCAAAATGTACACTTGAGGTAAAATTAGTATCTTGAGTGACAATGTTAATAGTATACTTGGATTTCCTACCAAAATTAAATGAGACTGATGCTTGAGTGACAACCCTTTCTCACAGCAGACATTTTTCCTTGTAGCAGAAGTATAAGTGTTAACATTCACACTAACGTTGGCTTTGTTCTGTAAGTAAGAGAGGCAGTCACTGCATTTACACACACAAAATATTCTGTTTTTTTACCCTTGTTACGAAAAAACACAATAAGCTAGTTACACAGCTAATAAAAATGATTATTCACTAATGCTGAATGTTATTCAGAGACTGTCAAACAGAGTTAGGTAGCTTAATCGCATTGATTACTGCCTAACTATCTCTCTCCCTGACGCCATGGCCACAGTAAAAATGTGTGCCTCCCAGGCATGCAACACACCTAGCTGCATTTCCCTCAGCACCTAAATAAGACCCTGTTTGTAGGTGACTGCCACACAGTGTTCACCTGTGGTATTACAGGAAACAAAAGCAAAAGCAAACACAAGGAAAATTGGCTCTTACAACTCCCGTTTACATGCCGCTGCGCATACTCTGATTAATGCACCCTGTCGTTTTTATCACATCACAATATAGAACAGTTTTGCGTCTCTGCATCCAAATATGATTTGTTCAGACTTTCTAATGGTGGTGGACTTGCTGTAAAAATAATGGACATAGCTACTGTGACGCCACCCATTGGTTTGTGGACTCCTGTCTTGAAGCCTCAAGTTCAGCATTTTGGCTGCCACCATCTTGGTTTTTTGGAGTCAGAGGTGACCTTGTTTGGACTCAAGGCTGGCGCTGTGAAGAGGCGAGGAGTGGATCTGACTGAGAAGCCGAAGACACTATCAGCAGACAGTCTGCAACTCAAAGCAGCCCGGACTTAAGTAAGCATTACTTTAAGCCTTAATAAAATGTAAACAGGTAGTTATATAAAAATGCTTCCCCTGTACAGTTGCAGTGAACGCGGAAATTAGCTATAGAGACCAAAACCGTTTCTGTACCAGGTTGTAAACATGTTTATGTCTGCTGTAAAGTTCTTTTAACATGGGGGTCCACAGGGACTGACTCACTTCTGGAGCCAGCCTCAAGCGGCCGTTCAAAGAACTGCATTTTTTTTGCACTGCTGCGTTGGCTTCATTTTTCAGTCGTGGATGTTGCTGCTTTGTTGGACTGTGTTGGACCTTAACCATCTTCTTGGGAAGTTTGGTGTTGCGATATTTGTGCATATCCAAAAACGTACTGATATCCAAGTCTTTCATAAAGAAATGTTGGCTTTTCTATTGGGCATGCATTTATGCAAATGCCTTGCAAACGTCTCCAAGACATCACTCAGAGCTGACCATATATAGGCAAGAGGCCGTGTGTCACAAACTGTGGCAAAAAAAACCCTGATAGCTTGTTTGCAATTATATGATTAGGCAGGAAGTGATAAATCCATATACTGTGTGACCTGGATAGGTGAACTGGAGATGTTCGATCCACATCTGCCGCTTTGCCTCATTGACTGTTTTTCTTTAACTTCTTCCCTTAACGTCCTACAGTGTTGAGTGACCTTTGTTGTTCCCAATTTGACCGATTGCTACAGCCGTAAACACAGCAAATCATAGGCATTTGTACAGTGTTTGTTGTCTTTGCCTCCTGTTGTCTGCCCAACATTTGGAGGAGCACACAAATGTGTGAAGTCGTATGCAAAGAAGCTATTAAGATGCATTTTCCAAATGCACTGTATAATACCGGCGTATCCCACATGTCTTAATGGGATAACGCTACATTCAGAAAAAGGCCTAAATTGGAATATCCACACAGAATATGCTGTTTACATGACCAGTATCAAAATCAGAATATTGTCATATTTGGAAAAACAAGATAACATTACTGTGCACATACATCTCCCCAGTGAGCCAGCATGCACCGTACCAGGAAACTGAAATCATATTAGCTAAATGGAATTCAGCCATCATTGATTTAATTATTTACACCTGTGCTTTTCCCTCTGCACTAAGTCAAATGTCTTCTGTGAGTAAAGGTCTGTTATGTATGAAAGTATTTTATGGGTCAACATTGGAGTGAAAAAAGGTCAATATAACAAAAACATGAGAGCACTTAATAGAAATTGCCATAAAATCAATAGCCTATATGAGTTCAGGCTGCATTGTTCCAGGTACATTAGCTCATCGCTCACACACACACATGCACGCACACAAACACACACAAACACACATCTATCAGACCCAATGGACGACACTAAGGCCCTTTATACACAGCTGACAGCTCTGTAGATAAATATGCGTATTGAGTGCATACTTTAGTGCATGTCAGGTCAATGGCTTGTGCACCTTTATTTTGACTATACAATAGATTTTAGGGCTGCCCTCTGAAAGTCAAAGATCCAAATCATCAGTCAGAGACCCCTCAGTCGACTGAAGTCGAGAAGGGCCCCAGGTTTAGCTGCAGAGTGAGCGCTCCCATGCCGCTCTCTGGTGGCATTCAGGCCCAGAGGTGATGTTATCTTCTGCTTTCTGCGCAGAAGGGGTGAATTTACAGCTCCCAAAAACCTACAATACAGTCAAACTACACAGTATGTGGCTTTTGTTTGATATCTAGCGTTGGCAAAAGAATGTTGTACAATATCCGATCCGTTGTTAGCATAGTTAGCAGGCAGTGGCTCAAAGGGCCTTGTTTACTTTATTACATAAATGTGGCTATCACCTTCAACGCCCCACTGAACACAGTTCAAACTCTCAAAGTCTGTACGGAAAAGTAGGAATGACTTGTTGAATATTCATATTGAAAAGCCCAATCTGATCCGACTGCCATAATTCTGAATCAGGTACAGCCCTAATATATATATTTATGTTTATCTTGTGAATCATATTTCAAGCCTGGGATACCTTTTCATGATGGGAGTGACATCATCAAAGGGAATCACAATAAACTTCTGGGTGAGGACCACAATCATGGCCAGCCAGCATCATTCTGCATGATGATCTCGTCATATCACTCAAGCCCAGATGGTGTCTAGTCTCATATCACGATATCGATGTGCCCAACCCTACTTTGAGACAGATAAATGGACTCATTGCTTGTCTTCTATTTGTGTTTTCTCTGGTTATATTAAATAGTACCAACCATTGTGGTGTCACGTGTAAAAAGGTATTAAAGTCTTTACTCTAAAACTGGATAAGTGGTGGACTGCTAATGAAAGTATTTGGTGAAAATACTGTGTACTTTAAGGGTCTAGTATGTAAGGTTTATTAGCATTTAGTCGTGGCACTACATATTGCACCCAACTGAAACATCTCCTGTGTGTAAAGTGTGTAGGAAACTACAATGGCTGACATGAAAACATTGGCCCTATCTAGAGCCAGTGTTTGGTTTGTCCATTCTGGGCTACTGTATAATAACATGGCGGACTCCGTGGAAGCGGACCTGCTTGGTATGTAGATATTAACAGCTCATTCTAATGTAACAAAAACAAGACAATTCTTAGTTTCAAGTGATTATAAACTAATGAAAGCCATGGAAAATATAATAGAAGGAACAATCATGATGACAGTGACAGCATTCGCAAGCAAAGTACACTTTAACCCCTCGTATCTTCGTTATTTCAACTTTGACTGAAAAATCCTTCCACCAGATTAATAAACACACATTATGTGATGTTGGCTGACGTTTTTCATCTAAATATGTGCATTTGTTTTCCGTGTTATTGCTCTCCAAACAGATCATGGCTGTGTCCAGCAGAGGCTGAGATGCAGCTGCTGGAAGAGTTAAAGTGTGATTTACAGTGCCCGCCCCATTGACTCCAACAGAACTGACACCAACGTCTGGCACCTTGAACGCTGTCACTGTCTTCACGACTATTCCTTCTTTTATATTTTGACAGAGGATTTTGTTTTTTCCTCTTGCTGTCAGAGTTGTAAGGAATAAACTGAGATCGCCTCTGAAAATATCCACGGACGCAGACAACACTAGAGTCCGCAGGTTACATGTACCATTTCGGACAACAGATGCTACTATATCCTACACACTGGACCTTTAAGTACTCTGTAAACAGTGTTTTTTTTTCATATGCTATTCTATGTAATCAGTTCATTTGTTCATTGTTGAATGGGAAGCAGTCAGAGCACAAGTTTTTAATTGTACACAAATGCCCTTCACATTGATTAAATGTTCTACTGTGACATACACTGAGTGTGTAATGCCTGGGTGTCTTCATATTTTCGGTCATGTTGTACGTCCAATAAATCTTATAACAGTATGCTGTTGTATTTCAGCTCTGTCTCGCCTGCTGCTGCACCGTTAGCCTGAAAGCTTTGCCACTGCTCCACCTCCACCCCAGCATCCACCTGTGGGTCTGTTCTCCAGGGTGGGACAGTCATTATCGCTGCTCTCCACATCCCTGCTGTGCGGAGCTTTGTGTATCAGGGTAAGTGACAAGGTCAGAGCCTAAACTCCAGATATTATTTATAGATATTCAGCGTTCGTATATTATTCCAGCCCAGGTTAGCTGAGAGGCTGAAATGTTTGTAAAGCGTGAAGGTGTCACTAAATCTTTGCTTCTGCCTCTCTTTGCTTGTGGTATGAAGGGCTCATCAGTATGCTGATTTATCATTCCTGTTGTGCTTTTTATTGTTATCCTTCCCAAGCCAATTTCTCTTCTAGTTGTTGCCATGGCAGTTTTGAATCTTGAATTTTGGGTTGTGACTAAAAATGCACTACACAACTCGGCCTTTCGCAAAAATATCAACATCATCTCTCTTCACCGCTGCAACACACTCTACAGAGTGACTTCTGCTGTATGTGTGTGTACATGTGCATGTGGGTGCGGTGCGCACACACCTGGTTAAATGGTGTTTTGGGGGATTTGCTGCAGATATCTGAGTCGTGTGTGTGGGTGTTTTAATCTTGTAGCTCCATCCATCCATCCACACAGAGCTGTTAAAGTTCATTCAGAGAGCTATCTTTTATAATAGCTCGGCTGAATCCGCATTATTCCCTGAAGTAGCTTCAGAGGCTAGGACAGACATTTTAATCCATGTTTTTTTTTTCTTGTTTTTCAACTGAGTCATAGCATCAAGACTCACTTCTAATGCAGGAGGCACAGCGTGGCCTCTGTGAAGGTCGACCATTGTAAGGCTTTGTGTTAAGAAAGAACCAGACTGTAACTTTATAATAGCACAGCCGCATAATAACGCTGTTGTTTCCCGGGTTGAGCCCCCTGTGTTTTCAATTAACCTGCCGGTGCATCTGAGATTGCTCCCTGCAAGAAAACTTCCATGTATTCACTTTTATGCTTCAGTATTAGCTGCCCCATTACATCTCATTAAAAAGTTACGTATCAATTGAACAAAAACTTGGATTGAGTTTAAATGGACTTGAATAATTCATTAAAATATTAGAATTTGCATTCATACACATGCCCCCACTGAGGTTTTAGCGTGTACTACACCGTGTCATGAGCACCTACTGTCGATGCCAGATGTGCACGGAGCCAAATGCTCTGATTTTTTATGGATTATCTGAACTGAGTCAGTGAAGCCACAGGAGATTTGACCCTGGCATACTCACCCACACACTCTCAGATATCTGCAGAAAATCCCTCAAAGCAGCATTTAACCAGGCCCGTGCACACACAGACGTGCACACGCACACACACACACACACACACACACACACACCAAGAATAAAAATAATGAAATGTCTCAGTGCTCTACCTCCATCAAAAAAAGTGTTTTATATTCTAAACTTTTCATCTTATCTGCTGATATTAAACGATCACATTAGTATTTTAATGACTAAATGACTTCATAATGATTCATTTCATTCATTTCTGCAAAAATAATGAATTGAATCACCCCCCCTTCCACTCTGCTGCATGCTGGTCTTAACAACGACACTTAAAAGAGGGAGAGACAGCTGAATGTCTTTGTTTGTCACCATCTGTGTGTGTGCGCACATGTGTATATCAGTCTCTGTCGTATATGTGCGCCTGTGTTGACAGATGAGTGATGCTCCCAGCATTGTGGATCTGCTGTTTGTGTATTCTTTCTGTGTTTCCTCCAACGCAGCAGCCCAAGGCAGAACATATCACACTCTCCTCTAAGCTATATTGTAGCTACACAATATATACCAACACACGCTCAAGTCAAAAGAAGGGAGGTGAGGAAGGTCGGGAGGCCGTAATCTTTCTCAGTCAGGGCACCACTTTGTTAGAAGGAGATTATTTATGCCATATATTCCAAAGTGTGTCTTCTAATGCACAAATTGCCGCTCTTTAATCTTTGGCTCCGTCGCCCGCGTGATTTCATGCACACACGTATTATATAATAGCTGTTTGGAAATGTGTTATGTGTTGTGTATGTGTGTCATGAAACATGTAGGCCACGATGAGCTTAGGATGTCGCTACAGTTCACACTGCAGCTCTGTGACTCACTCGGCTCTCTTCTGGTTGACTAAACACGGCCCCCCCTTCCTCGCTGGGCTCGACACATCGTGACTACAAATGTGCATGCTGCATGTTATGCAAAAAAAAAAAAAGAAAGCCTTTTGAGGACTGAACACAGGTCGATTTATTCATTATTTGACACACTGTGTTCGACTTTACTGCTGTGTCACTTGAGACTAAAGAACAATTTATGTCTCTTTGGATGTTTTTTTATGACAAGAAAAGTGGCTCTTCATTTTTTCTGTCATCAGCACATTTTGTGTCATCCTGCACTTCACATAAATTCGGATGCACCCCAGAGGCATTTGTCTTTAATAGATTTAAAAGCACAGTCCACATCTCTGTGGCAGTTCAGTCGTTTAACGCTAAACATAAGGTGTGAATGAAAAGTGCGTGCTGGTGGCTGATGGAATGCGGTGCAGTATTGTGAAGTAATCTATACGCCGCTCGCCGCTCGCCTGTGTAAAATACCCCAACCCATGAGTCACTCAAAAATAACTGCAGTTCAAAAGAGATATGGCCGTGTGAGTGGTTTAGAGTGCAGCTGAAAAGCGGCCCTTTGATGGCATAAAGGTCAAGGAATACATTTCCATCAATTGAGATAGTATCAGTGCAAACCCAATCTGTTCTGAAAGCCGTTCGCGGCCAGAAATCTCAATGCTCGATGCTGAGTGAGTGGTCAGATCTGATAAATGCTCAGAGAATATTTCTAAATTAGTGAAAACTCGACATCCTTTAAGGAATAATTGACCATTGAAGTCACTTTGGAAGTTCTGTGAGTCTATATTTTCTTCCACTGCAGTCTTTCTGTTCGACTTCCTGTGGTTCAGACGTGTGTGGGATTTTCTTCCCGCTTGAATAATCTCCTTTCTCCCTCTTTTGTCCTGTCATAGTCTGGCTGTTTTTTTTTCTGAAGCAAAGCTTTGAGCAGCAAACAGTGCGGACGCAGCCTGCTGCTGGCATTTAGGAGAAATACTCTTCTCATGCCCTGAAATAGCAACTGCATAATGAAGCCAGGCATAGGGAGGAGATGTTTGTTAGGGAATAAGAAGTGGAAGAGACACCAAAACAAAAAGCGTGACGCATTAAGTGGTGTAAAAAATAAACTGTATCTCCTCAACTGAGAGGAGCGTGTGTATTTCAGTTTGTGATGCGTCGTCAGTTGTTTGGAGTGTTTTGCTGGGAAGTCAAGGTTTGCCAAAATTGTGGATTTACTAGCTGAACAGATGTAGAAATAAATTATTTGCATTTGACTTTCATAGTCTCTACTTCACATACTTGTGCTGCATTTTCTTTAAAGGGACAGTTCGCCCCCAAATCAAAGATACACATTTCCTCTTACCTGTAGTGCTATCTATCAGTCTAGATTGTTTTGGTGTGAGTTTAGAGTCAGAGACATCAGCCTTTAGAAATATCTGCCTTCTTTCCAGTATAATGGAACCAGATGGCACTCAGCTTGTGGTGCTCAAAGTGCCAAAACATAATACACATGAAAAACCCCTCATGCAGAGGGAAGAGTGCATCTACTGCTAGCTCACCTAGCACCACTGAGCTAGCTAACGTTACAGCTCAGCAGAGACGGATGGCATTCATTTTTACATCTGAGTAACCACGTCATGATTTCTAGAAAGAAACATTGCTGTCGTGAGTTTTTCAGATGTATTTCTTGAGCCCCACAAGCCGAGTGCCATCTAGTTGCTATACATTGAAGAGAAAGCAGACACATCGACAGCTGCTATGCTAAACCTGGTTTGTAAAAGGTCAACAACTAAGGCTAGTATGCCCGTAACTTAGTGCCTCTCCCTATGTGTTGCATTAGTCTTGAGAAGTGTGTCAGGACTTCCCTGAGTGAGTGTGACCTCTCTTATCTGGGTGTGTGTGTTGTTGACTTACCATCAGGCCACTGCTCTTGCACCTCGCGACCCGCTCGCTGAGACCGGAGGACTCTGCTGGACACTTTTCGGGTGCTGCTCGGACCAGTAGGCCGGTCAGCTCGCTTTTCTTCATGGTTGTCCAGAGTGAAGGTGTATTTGCATTGATAATTTGTGGTATCAAATGCTTTCTCGGTCTCTTTTGTCTTCAGAGTGTCTTCCTTGTGGCGTGCCCACTCAGCCCGTCAGCCCAAAAGCCTCTCCAGCTCTCCCTCAAGGTGCAGCTCATAGTGGCTAATGAGTCATTATCACCAAACCCCCAAATGTGACGTCAGTGCTGACCCTGCCTCTTAACATTCGTTAAACTTCCAATAAAGCTATCATAACAATATCTCCAACACATCCAGACTGATAAACATCACCACAGGTAAGAGGAAGAATATGTATTTTTGATTTTGGGGTTGACTGTCCCTTTAAGTGAAATCATTAGGAAAATCCTACTGCAATAAAAATTATCCTGTTACAGAGATCAAAGGGTGGTGCCTCTAAAATCATACATATACGGTCTCCTCAAGCTTGCTCACCCTTAATGCCACCATCACCTCCCTGTCTTGTTTTTTTATGCTGTAGAGAAGCAACATGTTTTACTGGAGGGAATCATCTGACTGATTAAATCAGTCAATAGAAACCATAAGAGAGAAATGGATCTCCGTCCTTCGTCAGTCGTCCTTTCTCTATTTTCCTGCCGTCCTCTGCTCAGAGTGGTTTGAATTACAAATCAGCCGTGCCCTCTGTTATGCCACATGCTTTTAATGGCAAAATATTGGTATGAGCACATTGTCAGAGGGGAGTGGGGGTGGGGGAATTTTTTCATCTCTGTGAGTATGAATCTGCTGGAAAATGTGTCAGCATTGTGACATACATGAGCCCACAGTGGCAGGAAGAAGGATGAAAGGAAGGCAGGTTGAGAATGAGGATGGAAAGATGGATGGAAGGATGGCAGGAGAAGGAGGAGGGGCTTGCAGAGCAGGGTGGATGGTGTTTCCATCTCTGAACTCCACCTTATGCGCGCTCGCAGGAAACCCCTTCCAGTGGCTGCACACGGCACGCAGCGCTACAAGGCTGCAGCACGACACACGCACACGTAGCCTATGATGTAGGAGGATGATGACAGGAGAGAGGAGGAGGCGCGGGGGGTGGGGAGGGGGAGACAGCCAGTGAGCGTGCCGAGCGAGGGAGTGAGGGCAGAGTGAAAGGGTGAGATAAGCAGAGAGAGCAGCATCTCTTGAGCACATTCAGCTCGCAGCAGCTCAGGAGGCAGGACGGCAGAGCAGAGGGGGGAGAGCACCTGCACCTCACCAAAGGGGGCGACACCACACCTCTCCGTCTCTCTCGTTCTCGGACACACACTCTCACGCGTCACACACACGCATTTGTGAGGAGGCGTGAGGCTCAGGAGGAGGAACATCACATGCACGCACGCTGTTTTGCTGGCTTAGCTGCGCTTTGGAGAGCTGTCTGTTGAAGACTGGACCAGAGCTGTATCCATCGCTTCATCCATCCTTTTCCTTCCTTCCTGCTTTCCATTTCTCCAACTCAGGAGCAGCTCTCCGTCACGCACCCCTCGATCATTTGGACCGATTTGCTCTCTGTCATTCATCTAACCTCTGACCAGTGTGTCTCCCTGTGCAGCCACCTCCGCTTTTAGTTCATTCAAGAAGAAATCAAGAGACACACTTTGAGAGCAACTAACCGACTGACCTTTCAACCGCAATCATGAACTTCCTCCGACGCCGTCTCTCTGACAGCAGCTTCATGTCCAACCTGCCCAACGGCTACATGACAGACCTCCAGAGGCCTGACCCACCTGCTCCTCCTCCCCCAACCGCCACCTCTCCTTCCCAGCAAGGTGCACCCCCAGCTACGGCGCCCGCCCCTGCCCTTTCCCCGACCAAAGCTCCAGCGCCGGCCCAGGCGCCCGCCAGCTCCCCCGCAGCTCAGGAGCGGCGTCTGAACCAGCCGGCGCAGCAGCCCCAACAGGCCCAGTCCTCCTCCTCTTCCGGCGGCTCCTCTGGCTTCTTCAGCTCCTTCAGCTCCATCACCAACGTGGTCAAACAGACGGCAGCATCCGCCGCCGGGTTCGTGGAGCAGTCGGCTCCCTCTCCATCGCTCTCTAAGAAGTTCAAGATCCTGTTGGTCATTGATGAGCCCCAGCATGAGTGGTAAGATGCAAATGACTTTAGTGATGGTTGAGTGTTGGCCAAATGATGATGGGAAGTTGGGTGGTTGTGTTGGCTGGCAAGCTGTTTCTAATCATTTTTTGGGAAGCTCTTCAGATTTGGTGTAAAAAATATTTGGGTTATAGTCAGCCAGAAGAAATATGATTTACTGTTGACTTGAAACAGCAAACTCAAGTGTGGGTGCGTTGGCCTCAAGCTGACTGACACATGTAATTGCGGTTGATTTTAATCTTGCATGAATCCTGAAATGAATCCCTACTCCCTTTTTTGTTTGTGTCCTGTCTTTGTATTAAAATGTTTCCTCTCCTCTCACTAAAGCTGCTCCCAAAATAGAAACAGCTCTATTAATCTAAACAGACAGGACAGCTTTTCTCTGGGGTTTGGATTCACACATCCCACCACCCAGCACTGTCACCTGCCTCTGTTTTTGTGTGTTTATGTGAACCTTTATGACGCCATGTGCGTGCATGCTTATGCTAATATCTGTGTGTTTGAGAGCTATGAGTAAGTGTTTCCATCCCTTGACTGCACAAGTTAGCTACCAGGATATTATCCTTATGCCATCAACTCGTGTATCATACGCTGTCATAAAGGAGCATGTAGCTCTGAATAAAACATCACAAACACAAGTGAAGTGTAAGCCCTCAGCTGTGTAATAATGTTTGCTATCCCACTCGCTGCTTTCTGTTTCTGCAAAATCATATTTTCAGGCTATAAAGCTTTTCTCTGTGGATGTTGATGATGGATTTTACAGCCGGTCATTGCTGTCATTATCTCGATGTAGTTTCATCCTGTCAGCCTCGTGTTGGACGGCTATGTGACAAAGTGGCAACACTTTTGACCTTTTCAGTTTAATGGACGCTCTGGAGTGTTGTCATGTGGCCATTAATGTGTATTAGCCCATGTCAAATTGAGTGTGTTGCAAATGTGATGTGGTCAAAAGCATTGCCGAACGAAGGAGTAAGTGGACCTCGAGTTGAATTGTTTACTGTTTTCAAAGTCATGAGTGGAGACGCTTTTAAGCCATTACACCCAAAAGGGGCTTCAAATCATGAAGAGTTTGAACATCCGGAGTTCAGTGACAGCTGAGTGAACTCCATCTGTGGAGGAAGAATGTGTGATCTGGTCAAAAGCTCCAGAATAAGGGAGTAAGGCCTGGTTCAGACCAAAATTCGCCATGAGATGAGTTGAAACATGCAACTGTTTGCAATGCGGCTGTCTGCTAATTTACACCTATGCAACTCTCTGCCCCATTCTAACTTCCAGCTTTTCAGGTACAAGTTAACAACTCTGAAGCCCAGTTCAGACCAAAGATTGGTGAGGTGATGAGTTGAAACAGGCAACTACCTGCAACATTCTGAAATCTGCCAGTTCACACCAATGAGATGGTGTCTCATCTCTATGCAACAATTCTCTGTACCTCCACTCTGTTTCCAGATTTTCATGCTTATTTTGTGGCTGAATATAATTTATAGCTTCTTAAAATATGAATGAGGATAGTGATAGTGAGATACTAGCTACAAGAGCATCTGTAGTAGCCTGGTGATGGAACAGCGAAAAACAAACAAACTGAGCATCAGATGGACTGTATTCATAATAAATACACCACAATAATACAAATAACCAGTTCCAATTAATCAGTCTGCGAAAATGTGAGTGTGTGTGTGGGGCATAAGTCCATACAATGAGCAGCAGCAGCATCCCACCGTCCAACACCAGCACACCGTGAGCACGGAAACAGAGGGCTTGGAAGAAGTACCCGCTGCATAAAGTGAACATGTCGTCTGCAGTAATTTTGTCTTGACCAGCGGACTTCACCACAAGCTGAAGAAACAGGTGACAACTCGTGCTTGCCTGTTTTTGTACATGTCTTTTAAATAATTAGGTTTTAGCTTATCGTGTTTTAGATTCCTGGTTTACCATGGAGGCATGCAAGAAAAGTAAAATTTTCTTCCAGAACTCACTGTAACACAGGTTGAGTAATTGAAATTCGAATGATTTTATGGGGAGTGAAGTATACCTTTAAGCTCTCTCTGAGAACGTACTATCAGAATTTATAATAAATCAACAATCGCTGGGTAAATACGAAATAGGCCTGTAGGTTGTAAATGAAACACCGCTGTATCATCAGTGCTTACACCCAAACATAACCGAGAGGAAAACTGTACCACCCAAATGTGGGTGGTTTGAAATGAGATGGGTTCCACCACCACTATTGTTATTTTCCTGTTTTATTTGTAGCACATAGCATGGAAAGGTCAGAAATGCAAATACAGTGTAGCTGCATACGAGCCATAACAGATAAAGTAAAGCAGGTAAAATTTTTTTAAAAGAAGGACTGACAGCTGGAAAAATCTGATCAGATGCTAGCTAAGGTAAGCATATGAAAATGCCCAATGTGATGGTTAACCAAACTGGCATTTACTTCAAACATTGGCTATTACTATTATGAAGAGGCTATCCAGTGTCCACACTGGTCAAGTGACAGTGGCACTAATGCTCCAAGGAACATAGCAATAGACCAGCAAAATGCAGTGAAGAAAAAAACAGCTAGTCGACGTAAATATGGTTGTTAACAATGCAGGTTTCAAAATATTTTTAAAAAATGGCTTTGCAAATGTTTAATAAGATATACACAATCTGTATATGCAAAGAAAACTCCACAGGGCACCTTTGATGGAACAAGTCTTAAAATACCCAAAGTGACACAAATGAAAAAATTTTTTTTTGACTTTTAAAGAGGATTTACAAAAAACCACAGACTCAGCATCCAGGAAGAACAGACCAGTATCACTCACTGGTGATAAAGTGTGATACCAGTGAAGGAAAAGTAAATGAGGCGCATATGCCATTAAATATTAAAAATGTAAAAGCCATTACAGCACCAGTGGTTTTCTTAAAAGTACTCCTGGGCTGTAGTCATTTTACACTAATAAACAGTTTCATTGCTCTGGTTACACATTTAAGCATTTTCTTTTATTGGCACTGAAATGCAAAAGTGAAGCCACGGTTTAAAGGCAGCTCATACATGATGGGACGACTGTACTGGTTAGTCATTCATGAGATTCTATGAAGATATATTTGTTTTCTATAATGTTATGATCTAAACTGCTTACAGTTAACCCTGTAAATATATTACGAATGCTGCAGTCTGACTTCAGGATGAGCTGTTTATGGAAAGAATATGCAAATGGTCAAAATAAATTGAGTTACATCATATTGAGGGATTCTACACTTGTGTGTTGTGTTCACATGTGACTCTACAGTCGCTCTCACTGATAAATGAGCAGAGAGATATTTATGAACATGCGATCAATCAGCTTATTAGGCTTATCTGATGACAGGGTTCCTCCTAAACACAAGTGCACACACACACACAGATACACAGAGCTAGTCAGGGTCTTTCCGGCAATCTCCTCTTAGATCAGTCTTGATTCTTGCACTGCAGTCTGGCTTAATACCAGTTAACAAACCGAACCCTAACAAATGATATATTCCATTATGTCACCCCCCTGTGTGTGTGTGTGTTTGTTTGTTTGTGTGTGTCTTCAGGGGGAAGAGAGATAGCAAGAGAGGAAAAGAGATCCATGCTTGTGTGCTGACATGAAACATTTTCACACCGTATTTCTATGGCTGCAGATATGGAGCAAAATGTGGATTTATCTTTTTTTTCTGGGCCAGGGTTAGGCCCATAATGTAATCCCATATCGGACTTTTTTTTAAACATGCAACATGACAGTAGATAGCTAATATATTGCCAGTTGATTGATGTCCACTGGCCTTTATTCAAAATGTATGCAGGGACTAAGTTGTAAGACTCATGTAAAGGTAAATTAGCCATGTAAATACTTAGTTTTAAATTAAAACAATGAGTATTTTTTAAGGTATTTGACCACAGAACATATGTAGAGAGAAAACAAGAACATAAAGATAGAGGTGTGTGTAAAGAAAAGGTCACTGGCCAGAATTAGACTTCGAACATATGTGTGATGGACGAGCAGTCATCAAGACGCTGCATATTTACTCACACCAGGTGCGGTCTTGTCACAGAAACCTACATAAGCACTGAAAGGACCACAGACACTCATGTGATTTATATGGTTTTCTAAAAGTCTGTAAAAACAACATAATTATGACAGTCATTGATTTACATGGTGGCCATATCTAATATGTGTACGTCATACTTTCTATAAGACACCTACTGAGAGACTTGTAGTCAAAGCGCCAAACAAGCTGCTACATGAAGTCATTAAACTGGCTACAATCAGTATTTCTATTACAACACTGGACCAGATGACTGTATGTAATGTGAATGGGGTCACCTGTAGTGATGAACCCTCAGAACATTATCAACTCTGCAGTTCCCCTAATCTCCATGGAGATTTATCACGTTTTTAGCGTTACCATTTTGGCACATTCTCGCTTAGTTTGGGCCACAGCAGGCAGCTGTCTTTGGCTAAAAGGCTATAAAAACCCGGTGTTTCCCACAGGATCAGAATCTGTGTGGAGGAAGCTGATTTCTGTGCACAGGCAGAACTTTTTTTTTTCTCCTTAGCAGCAGCTTTTTGAGTTTGAGCTGGTAAAGAGCCAGATATTTTTCTCATGAGTTGGTGGTGACCAAAACAGAGCTAAAGGAAGAGTAAAATACTAGACTTTTTTTTTTTTTTAATTGAATGCCACTAGTAAAAAAATGCACCTTTTTATTGTTGCCAGGCAACCACCCCATCACCTCCATCATCGTTTAAGCAGAGGGTACTTGCTGTATCTCTGGTTGAGGGTGAGAGGCTGTCAGCAAATAGTTTTCTGGGCACAGGGAAATGGAGATCTGTGTGGGTACATGAGACCCTAAATAAGAGTGTGGATCATGGGGAGTACCACCAGCTGGTCCAGGAGCTTCGCCTCCATGATGGCTGTTTACAGGCATATTTTAGGATGACTCGGGGCAGTTAGACAACCTGCTGTCTATTTTTGGGCCGTATAGCTCTGGGTATCCAGCAACAACTACCACCAGTTTCTCCTCCATTGTTTACCAACTGTAAACTTGTTGTCGTGACCATTTCAACTTGACAAGTTCAGAGCGCTCAGGCAGAAGCACCAGGCGCCTAGAGGCAGAAATGTGAGGTAACAATTACTGCTAACAGCTGCTAAAGCGCTTTCTGTGTGATAAGGGCCTAAAACAGTCAATAAAACAGGATTTTCAACAACTGTGAATCATCACAACCACGAGAGGACCTGTAGCACACAGTCATACATATGCACACAACATATTAGGGTGATTGGTCCAGTAGTTTGTGAGATTAGCTGCAGACAGACAGGTACACACACTCACATGACCAAACACAGAATCCCTCGAGGTGCAGATAATAAAACACCTATGTATTATACTTTCAAAAAATCCATTGTGTTTACTCTCTGTCCATCTATATATTGGGAACTGTGGTTTTGTAGTGTAACATGCACTAGCATCTGGTATCTGGTGTCATCCTTAGGGAGAGGATCATGACCAAACAATACCATAATAGAAGAAGAGCGGAGCCATTAACAAAACCTCAACACCACCCACAGCACAAATATGTCTTATCAAAATATATCATAAAATCTAATGTGTGTGTGTATGAAAGAGGCCTGAGATATCCAATATGCAAACATAGATGAGGATATAAGTATCCGCTGTGCCTTCAGTAACTCAGTGGCTCTGAGTAAGACTCATTACACACAACACAGATAATACGAGTTAAAAGATGTAATATACAGCATATCTTAGGAAAAGTCAGCTCCAGATTAAAAAAACATAAAGGTCTAATTAAATCTCCTCTTGGTCTGCCTTTAATTAACTGCTGTAATACTACTTGTCAGTGCCCTCGCGCCTTGGGCTGTCTCACGCCTTAATCTGATCAGATAGCGCAAAGCAGCTCTGCCTCTTACCTCAGCTCCTCTGCAGCGCTGATGAGGTAACTGTGAAAGACGTCTCATGTGCAGTCACAGAATCAGTTTCAGTAAATGTGAGTGTCTGTAAACACAACCCCAAAATTAACCACAAATTGGCCTTTAGGGTTTAGGGCTCAGAGAATGGGGTCGTTGACCTCTCTCCTTCCATTTACAGAGGACCTTCATTAGCTGCGTGGCTTCAGATTGTGATGCTCTGCTTTCCTGCCTCAAGACAATACAACAGGGTCAGTGAGAAGTCAAAGGAAACAAAGGGCCCATGAGGTCATATGAAGACCTAAAAACTGTGTGGTTAACATAAATGACCTTTCACCCTTGAGTAATGCTGCGTTATGGAACTCGCGAGCTCGTGTTTAAGACATGCGATGTCCTGAACATGCATTTTTGAACTCAGAGCTCTCAGAAGATGTCCACTTACGAGGTTTGAATACTGAAACAGGGGCGTTCATATGGACTCTTCTAGTGAACATGGTAAAAACGACCACATTTGGATGCAGCATTAAGAATAAACCACTGTAGGTCACTTCACAAAAAATATATAAATCAAAATCTATTATGTTGACTTAGTTATTAGTCTGTATGTCTTGATCCTGACTGGACTGACTAAGTGACTGACAAAACGGCTGAGGCATTTCGGCATGACGCGTTCATCAGAACATATACAGTATGAGTGAGTCCTCTTTTTAAAGAACACATGATGCAATTAATCTGCACAACACCTGAGAGAAAAACAAGATCCACAAACTCAAAAATGGAAACACAAAAAACAAACAAATAAAAAAAAATCTAATCAAACTGAATGGAAATTAAGAATCAAAGTCAAATCAAATATCTGGTGAATAGAGTCGGTTGAGTGTAGATCTTGTTGCTGGGTTATCAAAATTCAGTGTCAGATCAATGTCTAATGTCAACACCAATTTGACACAGAGCACCGACAAAATATGACGGTGATATTTTGTTGGTTTTAAGATGTGTTAAGTAACCAAAATCCAATGTCTTCCAAACCTCTCAAGCAACATTCAACGCTCAACGTCATCTTGACGTGGAATAGCATAATTTAGTTGTATACTGTAGTATTAAGAACAAACCCAACATTGTATGGACGATGTTAACGTCCACACAGCGTGAAATTGTATCGCCCTTATGTTGTGTTCACAATAAAACAATACGCGCGGGTGAATCACATGTAAAGTCAATGTAAAGACACGATTGGACGTAAATTCCCGCTGGGTGGACGCAATGGACTTGATGGACGTCACGCAAATGACGCATATTCACCCGCATGAAGCAAGTCAACACAAAATATTCTAGCAGTCAAACTCTGTGGAAAATTGTGTCACTGTGTTTGGTGTGAGCACAACTTTAGACATTCAAAATATTGCCAACCCAATTTTCATTCCAACTAAAATTTCACATTTGTCCAACGTCTCTCTGACATCATATAGATATCCTGTACTAGCTGGGTATATTTGTGTTGTTTTATCCATCCAGTCAATACTTTAATTTCATGGATATTTATTTCCTGTGTTGGGGTATTCAGCATTGATTAATTAGCTAGAGTAAAAGTACTGATTACATTTACTCTCGTTACTGAAGCGAAGTTCTTCGTGTACTTGTACTTTTTAGAGTAGCCTAACATTAATTTAAAAATTACTTATTTGAATTGCACTTAAGTTGCCTTTTTAAAAATCGCCAGTGTGGCACTGCACTACATGTCGAGTTATCCCGTACAGAAACACAGCAGGCTAAAAACAGAACTACAAAACGTCTTAAAGCTCGTACAGCACTGCGCAGCGTAATGACGTAATCAAACACACCCACGACGCTGCGTAGATAACAGGTGCTTACTGGATGAAGCTACGTCATGGCTAATATCCGAAAATGCTAATGTGCTTATGTCCAGGTAATTTCCGTAATTTACCCTCAGTGAGGTGAGTGAGGACTTTCTGTTGTTTGTGACTGTTAAACTCTGGTTCTACTGGGACAGGAAGTCTGAGTGGACTGGTTATACTGGGACAGAGAGGCCAAGTGGAGTAGTTATTTGGACCAAAAGGGCGAGTGGACTGGTTATACTGGGACAGAGAGGCCAAGTGGAGTGGTTACATTGGACCAGAAAGGCCGAGTGAACTGGTTAGACTGGGACAGAGAGGCCGAGTAGACTGGTTACATTGTGCTCTGAGCTCAGAGGCACAGAAGTTGAACCCGGAGCAGACTGCAGACTGACAGGATGCCTTCACACAGGTGAGTACAACAAACGCATTACAATCGGAGGACAGCAGCGTTGCTAGGAGACGTAGCACTGTGTGTGTGTGCTACACGAGCTAACCTCACGTGCATAAACTGCAGCTCTCTGTGCTGTAATATGTGTTTGCTGCTGCTGTGGAGTTGTTATTGTTGATAGCATATATATCCATGATGTCTGCCTTGGTGTGTGTTTCATTCTGCTGCTGTAAGAAGTGTCAGGTCATTTCATTACTGTAGATTAATAATGGTTAATGCACCCGCCATGGTGTTAGTTATTGTTGGTTATTTGTGTTTAATTGTCAGAGTTGGGTTCTTGTGTGTGGTTAAATATAGTCACACCATTTGGGAACCACTGGTCTATACTTGTATCCTATTTGATCATCAGTTGTATGCACAGGCCGCAGACAGTGGAGATTTGGGCTCTCTGGTGAGATTTGAAATAATGCTCTGTATTCTAAGGGGTGCAAACCAAATGTTTCATTAGGATACAATGTTATATATTTTTTTGGTCAACGATTCGATATTTTCCGATATCACAATGTCTGCCACAATATGTTTTTCGATTCAAATAAGGGGCTTGTGACCGATATGAGACAACAAGTAAATATTGTCATTGCCTTTTTCTTAGCTATTTACCATTGTCTGCCTGCCGTTAGGCTGCTAACACTGTTTGAATGTTTAGGAAAGAGGTGTGCTTAGATAGAAATGGTGACACAGATGTGCCTTGGGAATTTCAACATAAAGGCACATATTAAAGATAACAATTAGGGGTGAATGATATGGCCCTAAAATAATATCACAATATTTCAGGGTATTTTTGCGATAACAAATCTTGACAATATGACAAAATAGTTTAAAAAATGTTATGGTTTATTGAAGAACACATAATTGCAACAAAATAAGTGATCTAGTTTTACAGTTCACCTTCAAATATTCAGTGAAAACTAAACAAAAATGATCTCTCATGTCTTTTAGATTGTGAACAACAACAGTAACTCAGAGTGAGATTCAGATTCTGTAAACAATATTAATAGTTCAACAAAGTAAAATCCACCACAAAGTGCACATTTAAACAGCTCCCAAATACAAAAAATGTTCCCTGGGATCTATATATATAAATCAACATGTGAT
>JAPZEB010000012.1:15127098-15137758 GCA_029783705.1 Chaetodon striatus
TGCAATTGACCAATCAACAGACTGCAGTGTTCACAGCTCCACCTTTTAGTACCAGATCTGTGTGCTAGGTACCCTAACAGAGGGGGGACCAAAAAGGGGATGCTTTTGGACCCAGTCTCAAATGGCCTCTTGAGTTTTGGCACTTCCACGTTGACTGTATTTATCCTCTTGTCCAAAACAAGCTGAGCATCATTTTCATGTTTGGCATATTTTGGCCTCATAAAGTTGTTATGGGTAATGCATTCGGAAGCAGTTGATTATTTACACATCTTGCAGTTACAACAGCAATACTATCACTCGTTTAAAGTCGTCTGTGGCACTTTAATGTCCACTAACTCCTGAGGGAAGTGTATGTCTCTTTAGCTTTCAAAACAACTCCTACAATCACATTATAGCAAAACAGTAAAGTCACACAGCAGTATCACCTCTGATATATATGGTTGCTGTTTCATGTGCCTCACAGTGTCTGAGTGCGTTTGTACTTCTCAGATTGTTGCAAAAAGCACTTATGTAATGCAGCAAATGGAGTGATGGCGACCTCTGTAAACGCATCATTTACTACATATCTCCTCTGTGTTTGCCTTTATATCCAGCTGGTTGTTGTAACCTGGAACTTTGTGTTTGTGACTCTGCCTGTTAGGCAAAGTGCCAATAGGTGGATCAGCAGTTCCCCTGTCCTCTTTGTCTCTCTATCTCCCTCTAAAATTAAACACAAGCTCCAAGCGTTGTCACGACAAATAGGCGGTGTGGGCGGAGGACAAACATGTGCACACACACATGAAACCACACACACAGTGGTGCACTGCGAACGTTCTAAACAAAAGCAGAACAATAAGTAAAGTGATGATGACTTTCCAAACAGTTTTATTATGTCAATTAGATAGTGATGAGTGTGTGGGGAGCTGTTGTAGGTGTATACTCTTATAATTTGTATGTGTTAATATATATGTGAGATAAAAGGGGGCTGGGACGCTTCACCTCACAAGGCAGTTGTTGTATAATCTGTCATGTCGACTCTTCATGATGCCGACATTAGATGCAGCTCGGAACATGGAGAAATTCTTTAGATGTCCGCTGGATGAATTTATCTGAGACTGTTCAGTATTTGTTTCAGGCTTTCTAAGGTCTCAGAACTCAACCCAAATTTGTATTAGTCCATGTAAATGAACTGAGTGGTCTTATATAGTAGCTTTGGCCACCAGCGTATGAATGCAACAGTGTATGAGCGGTTGGAAGACTGGAAAAGCGTTATACAAATGCAAGTCTTCTCTACCAAATAATAATAATAATAATAAATTTTATTTATAGCGCACATTTCAACGTACTCAAAGACGCTTTACATTGGTTAACGATCAAAAAATAGGTGATATGATTGACATGTTTTTCGAAAGAGAGGTTGTTGGATATGTGGGGAGGAATGCAGAGTGGAATTGGTGAGGCAGAAGTTGTGAGACGTTTTGGTGAGGGATTTGGGACTGATGACGTTCATATCAGATTTTTCACAGATCAGTCTAAGGAATTTGGCTTGCATCTGGGACTGGATAGTGATGGATGTAGTGGAGATGTAAAGCTGCATGTCATCGGCGTAGCAGTGGAAGTTGAGACCATGGCTGCGAATGATGTTGCCAAGGGGGAGCATGTAGACCATAGAATTTTTGAGCAGCTACCCTCTAAGAAATAAACCAGCAACAGGTGTATCTGTTTACAGTGCAGCCAAACAAACTCATGTTATTTTGATAAAGCAGTGGGCTGTTTTCGTCAAGCCACAAGCAACCAGGATCTGGTTTCTGGTCACACACAGCATAAGCAGTCTGTCTCTGCACTTTATACTGCTGCGACTGCGTGCAGCTATTGATGCACTATTACACACTTTAACATGCTTCTTGTTTTTTTTTTTACTATGTGTTGTATTTATTATAGACTTCTAGGTTATTTAATTATTTCTTATAGGTCTTTTTTAAATGTTAAATGACCAGGATAACGAATTTTGTTCCCTCATGTGTTTAACATGTTTGAATGACAAAAAAACAATAGCAGTGCAGTGTAAAGGAGTTGGAGGAGTGCTGCCTCACTGTGGCTGCTCCTTCTCGTTCCTTTTTCTTTTTTTAAACTGATCCACTGTCAAAAAATGATGAAAATATTTTCCATGACTGCTTCACAATTAACTCCTCAGTTTGTTAGCGGTAACCTGAGTCCAGGCTGACATCAAATTACAAACAGTAACGCTGGATTACATGAGGCTATTTTAAATCTACCCAGGATTAGCGGACTCCACAACTGGGAATGAAACCTACATTAAATGGCTAAATGCAGACCATAAACTGTAGCAAAAATAGGGTTAGACTGCACATAATATTTTTAGATACCTGCAGTTTTGCTCCCAATGAATTTGCCCAGCTCCCTAACTTGCCTGATGACATGCCTTTAGATGCTTTTCTTGCTCAGGTCTCTGTGACAAGAGGTATGATTTCATATATTTACAGTCAAATTCAAACCTTTTCTTCAACCATTCTGAATTCTGTGAAGACTCTTTGGGAGGAGGATTTGGAGGAGAAGATCTCTGAGGAGCTTTGGGGGAGTATCCACTATTAGGGTCCATGGACAGAAGGATGTCGTATGCTTTGAAGTCCTCTAAGGCTAATTGTGATTTGTGATATTAGACTTTATGGATCAAATTAAAATTGAAAACTAAATTGAAATTACTATACGCACAGCCCTTTGAGGCATGCTTTATGATTGGGCCACAATGAACTTTTGACTTGACTAATCTGTAAAGCACTTGGGGTTGCCTTTGGGTATGAAATGTGCTTTATGAAATAAATTTGCATTGCTTTTTGCCTTGCCCAGTGTTGTCCTGCTCTGCAGATAGTTTCACTTTGATTTGATGGGATTTTGGGATCTTTGCTATCAAAACTTAAGCTAGTGTGCAGAGTTTGTGCTGCTTAAAGTCTGCAAAAATTCAAAAACAGAAACAATGTACCGATAACTCAGAATAATCCAAAACACCTCACTGACAA
This sequence comes from Chaetodon striatus, assembly GCA_029783705.1. Taxonomy (NCBI): domain Eukaryota; kingdom Metazoa; phylum Chordata; class Actinopteri; order Chaetodontiformes; family Chaetodontidae; genus Chaetodon; species Chaetodon striatus. The sequence continues at coordinate 15,130,116 of JAPZEB010000012.1, forward strand.
CTGTTTTCTTTAAGAGCTATTTTCTACCAAAACATAACCTCCAAGTGTCTGCCTCTCTGTGCAGGAAAACATGCCCTGATGCTCCTGCTACACTGCCTGAGAGCACCCTGAGAGGGCCTGGTTAATCTTATCATCAAACTGAGAAACAACATTAAACATGGGACCTGAACAGAGAGTGAAATTCTGTTTTTACTCAAGTGACAATGAGCCGACTGCAGATATGAACCCGAACCCGCCAAGTGATGAACTCAAGTGCTGCTTCAAGACACCATTTTGTGGCTGACTTCTTCAAAACCTCAGTCACCCTTGAAACAGTCCTCTTGACTATTTCTGTGACAATGCTGCGTGCATTTTAAACAGGCTGTGTTCACAGGTGTGTCCAGACAAACAGCGAGACAGAGGAAGACAACAGGTAGACAGACATCTGGATGAAGTGAACATAAAGTCTCATCTGTGCCAAGCCACAGCAGGTTGTCTGCAATAATTTATCTTCTCTCCATCTTGCCGCAGACAGACACTCTGTCTTAACCCACCATCAAACCAGGAAGAGCACTCACCTCAGTCTCACCTCACGGAGAGATGACTCAGACTTCCAAGACTGGTCATCTTATCGGAGGGATCAGGGACATAAGGGACACTTTTGTGACTGGAGATATATAACTCTAATAACTTATACATGTCCCTGCTACAGTGGGATCAAACTGTCCACCTGGTACAGTTGCAGAGGAATATAATGACGTCTGGTTTGTGGCAGTACTTCTCGTGACACTATTCCCAGCGGAAAACAGGCAGTGAGTCACTACAAAACACCTTCGTTTGGTGGCTAAAAAGCTGCTGGAAACACAGCAATGATGCCTATAACACAACCTGTTTTGTTGTTTGTTGGTCTCAAACAGCAGTCCGCAGCTTGGCAGGTGTCTCGCCTAAGTGACACGCCATCTAGTATATGAGCTGTCTTTTTTCTTGGAAGGTGGGGAGAATGGCGGATGGTGTGTCATCTGGTGAGACGTCTGCCAAGCTGCAGACTTCTGTAGAGCAGTTTTCAGCACCAACAAACAACAAAACCGGACACAACTTAACGACTCACTGCTGTGTCCCTGTTTCTGATGTGCAGCTGTTTTTCCAGCAGCTTTTCATCCCCCAAACATGGGTGTTTTTAAGGACCCCTCACTGTGTTTCATGCTGCCTTTTGAGCTTGTATTTCAGTGACCAGTAGCTGTTTTTCCAGCAGCTTTATAGCCCCGAAACATTGCTGCTTTTCCAGCAGGGATTGTGCACCCAAACCTGGGTATTTTGGTCCTTTTCCTAACCATAACCAAGTGGGTTTTGTAGTTAAACATAACCACACGTTAACCACAGCATAAAGTTTCATCATATCCGCTACATACCAACTAAAATGTAACATATACATAGGGATGCTACGTTTGATTTGTGAGACATTTGACGCGCGACGCAGGGCGTTAAACCATATTTGCAAATATACTGTTAACAGCTGTGAGACCTCCTATTGCTTCTCTTATCTCTATTTGTCCTGACGTGCAGCCAAGCTGACAACACTCAGCCATCAGATACAGCTGTTGCTCTCCTCTTTGACTATTTATGGATATAAGCTTTATCAACTACACCGCATTTACTGAAGTAACAAAATAAGTTATTAATGTACGTGTAATGTGAGTATGCTGGATTTATACCATGTCCATGACAAATACAGGAGCACATTATCTCCATTCAATCTTTAATGGGTTGAAGAGACTGGTTGCCATGGCAACAGATGCACAGACTGAGTACATCAGTGGTTCATAAATAATTGATCATTGATCATAAAGTAAAAAAACTTGGATCCAGGCTTTTGATTCATGAGGTGATGTGTCAAAACTGACGTTAGACATCTTCATCATCACGACAGCAACACAAGACACGAGAGCAGCCTGACTGTGACATCGAGTCAGGGGCTTTCAAAATCTCTGCATTTCAACGTGTCAGTTTTAAAGTGTAAAGCTTTCACAGTACAGCAGGAATATAATAGCCTACGATATTAACTAACTGACGCAATGCAAAATTTCGAGTTTGAGTGTGGTGTTTGGTTTGAATGCTAGAATATTTTGTGTTGACTCAGTATATACGCACATGAAATCGCTGATGAACTTCTGTTGGTACATCCTTGGCATCATACATTTCTAGAGGACCTCAGTACTAATTGGCTTTCACGGCAGGAAATGGTTGCTGAAGTTCCGATTTTTCAACTCTTGCAAATAGCGTATGATGCGAAATCGTGCTGCTCGCTTCATTTGTGCCGCCTAATTCAAGTATATTGTGTCATTGGTGTCCTGTCTGTTGTGTCCATTACTTCCATCGCACCGCCTGGCAGGAATTTCTTTACATTGTCTTTACATTGACTTTATATGTAATGTACTCGGGCGAATTGTTTTATTCGCGCCTGGTGTGAACATGACACAAGACAGTGGCAGCCCGTGCAGCAGTTGCTAGGTGATAAGGTCAACTTTTGTATTTCAGCTACCAATGAAAAAGAGGGGTATGTATATGGCCAACCGTCACTGTTCTACTCACGGGATTGGATGTCTAAATGTAAAGAAGAAAAAACAGAACAGCAGTCGAAGAAACCTAAAGAAAACTTAAATTAGAAGTACGTTTTTACAAAAACAAAATGGGTCAATTTGTGTCCCGGGATAGAATAATCATTTTCTGGGGCAGTCACTCAAAAAAGAGAAGTAGCAACCCTACGTATATTTGTTTTGCGGAAACTTACAATGCTAACATTTCCTCTGGTGACTGTGTTGCCCTCCACCTTCTGATAGCAAATTCAGCTCATATAGCACATCACTTTAGAAATGATGATATGATACTTATGAAAGAAACATACAATGCCAACACTATCTTCTGGTGACTGAGCTTGTTTTTCCAACCCAAACTATTTGCGGAGAATCCTTGGATTTAAACAACTGTCTCCTCAGCTCCGTATCCATCTCATAAAACATTCACTAAAACATTCAGCAGGAGTGGAAAGCCCAATCTTTCAAACTGAGAACACAACTCTCTTAATCTTAAAAGCCCACAGTGACTGCAGGGCATGTATTCTGGCAGTGTATATATCTTACTTTTGTAACAGATAAAAGGCAGACTCAGAGTTGAATCTGAGTTTAGCCTGTGAACTTTTAACCAGTTGTAGTCAAGCCCTCTCCTGAGCATATCCCGCCGTGCACGAACACTTCTGTCAAATCCTTTGTGTCACTGTTTCTCTGATGTTAAACGCAAACACCGAGCACGCATCCGCTGAGCCGCTGGCACAGTTTTATAGTAACTCTGGAAGTGACACAAATTTTTTTAATCTGATTTGACTTATTTGATGTATAAAAAAATAACAGGTCATAACTGTGACAAATATATATTAATTGGAAACACTTAGGACGACACAATAAAGTTATAAGATTAATTATTTCTATCTGTTTCTCTTTTCAGGAAGACGACAATAGCAATACATGTCCCAGACCATCACACAGGCTATGTTAAAAACTACATCCTTCCATATACGACTGCGGAGCAGGGAAAAAGAACATAAAACACTTCTTAATCTATATGTAGAACATCACCACACTTACTAACGCACATACCTACATACCTACATACATGTAACTACATACATTTCTGAGTCTTTCTCTCATGTTTCCTGACGATGGAGGCCGGTGAAAGGCTAAATTAAACATAAATGTCAAACAACAGAAAATACGTTTGATGCAACCCACTGCAAAAATGTCAGACAGAAAACGAGCTTTGAAAGAGACGTCAACACCTGGTGTTATAAATGTTGAACTGACAGCCCTCTCAGCCTCACTCAGAGGTGATACATCGTTCAGATGTTATGAGACAGAGTTGCATCTGTGTTTCATCTGTTGTGCGTGAGCTTTGCTGAAAATGAATCTGCTTCAAAGCTGAAACAATCAGCTAAATAATCTATTACTCAATACCTTTTTGATTATTGATCAATAGTTTCAGTATTTTCGAGGCTCTAACAGGAAGGCTGTGACTGTCGGTCCACCATTTTGGTTCAGACTGAAATATCTCAACAACTGTTGGATGGATTGCCATAAAATTTGTTTGACACATTCATGGTTCCCAGATAATTTATCCTAATGACTTTGAGGATCCTCTGACTTTTCCTCTTGTGCTACCATTAGGCTAATATTTGTCATTTTGGGTGAAATACCTCAACTCTTATTGGACATCATTTTTCATCTAGCACCATCATCTGGTCAGTTATAATTTGCACAGTACTTAAATTTATGACCAAATATTTGCTAAACTAATGACACCATCAGCCTCAGCTGTATGTTGCGTTTAGTGATAATTAGCAAATGTTTGCTAGGATGCTAACACGCTAAATTTATATGGTGAACATGGTCAACATCACGGCCCCGTGTGCACCAAAGCATTTTTTTCTGAGGCCACCATATTTTTATTATTATTAAATTATTTGCATTTGGAGCACTGTGTATTTACACCATGCTACAAATGCCCGCAGCATGACAAGGCCCTGAGTGTTTATTCTGTGCTGAACACTGCATGTTTAGCATTTTTATCTTAACGCCGAGATTTGAAAAATGTTCAGTTTTAGGTTAAACATCAGACCCGTCCAGTTGTCCAATCACAGTGAAGGAGCGGCGGGGCAAATACCACAAACATTGCACATCCAAAGCCTTCCACGTTGGGCATTTTCCTGAGGTGCGCCTGGTGTTTTCAGCTAGGGAAAACATGCTTTGTTAGACACGGGCTGTACCTGCTAAACACCAGCATGTTATTAGCCCCCAGGAACGCTCCTCAGCCTTGCAGCCAATTTTTCCCAGTGGCCACTTGTAGTGTGGCAGCCAAAATACCCTGCAGTCCGAAAAGCATTTTCCCCACAGACCACCATTATGAAAGATATATAAATCTGTAAAAATGTTTACAGGGCATCTCCAACTGCAAACAAGGTCAATCATGAATCTTTCTATTCAAAATTTATATATTTGTAAAACTTTTCTCAATCTGAGAAAAGTGGTGTAAAAATCTGTGACGCCATTCAAGTCTGTAAATCGGCCAGCAAGAGAAACACTACTGTGCATATTCAGTGAGCTGCATACCACAGAAGTAAACCTGAAAGCTAGAAAACCTTTTTGGCATACGCACCAGGGGTCTCATTTATAACCATTATGTACGCACAAAACGAGGCCTGAAAGAGGCGTACGCACTTCCTACGAAAAAGCTGTGATGTATAAACACAGACTTGATGGGAGACACTTTGACCCATGCTTATGAACATTGTGGAGACATGAAATTGGTGACGCAGATGGTGAGGTGGAGGCCTGATTGTAGAAACTGTCATATAATTTTTGGCGCACGCCATTTTTGTCTGTACATACATTATTAGTATGGCTTGGACGCACTGTTTTATAAATGAGACCCTGGTGGAAAAACTCCATTGGAGTGAATTGGCGCCATCTTGGCATCCGGTACCGAATTATAATTAAAATCTACTGTTATTAGAATCACTGTGAGCATGTTAGCATACTGATGTTAGCATTTAGCTCAAAGCAACCTCACAGAGCCAGTGTGGCTGTTTACTCTTGCTCAGGGTAAACTTGTTCAGGAATCTGAAAACGCCACTTTGAGCTCTTAGAAACTATCACGAACATATTTTGTGGCATTTTGTAGACAAAAAGATTATGCAGTTAATCAGGAATGAAATTGGCAGATGAATCAATGATAAAACTAATCGCCTGTTGCAGCCTTAATCTGCTGTGTGTGCCTCATTGAAAATCCATTAGAAATCCAATGGCCAGTAATGCTGACTTAATGACAGATGAGGACAGATCCTGGCCTGTACAGAAATACAACACAATCACAATCAGACTGTTTCACCACAGTCATAGAAGCTTTTCTGACACAGCCAATAATCTGCAGTAATGAGGAGGCTGTTTTCTTTTTCATGCCCCATATTTGCCTGTAATTGTTCAGATTCATCACTCCTGCTAATTAGTGAACTGAAGTCCAAATACTATTGCGTTCAGTCTGAGCGAAAAAATTCTGGCTAATTGGCCGTGCTGGTCACGTTTTGATGGGAGTGAGGATGGCAGAACGTAAACACCAACGCAGATAACATGTGAACGGAAAATGAAGACTGGTTTATCGTGCCGATAACAGTCACTGTATTAGACCCTTTAGTTCCAGTGCATCATCTTAAATCCCAAAAAAATCCTTGGAGTTCAATAAGTGTACATTTTGTCTTTTCATAAATGCATCAGATATTTCATCATTATCATCGCTGCTCTCAGCGGAGTGCTCAGTTTGTCAGATTCTGTACTCTCACACTCATTTGCATGGTGATATCAATATTAATGACTGTATGCCATGATGGGCTGACTCCGCTGATCAATTTCAAACTCCCTCCCTATCTTGCCTCCAAAGTGTTGCGAACAAACTTGTGATCTAGCCACTGTGACAAACAAATCAATCACGAATTCAGCAAATGTTGCTGTTTTTTCATGCCTGAGATGCCTTCAGGGGAGGTGAAATCACAGATTGTTTCTGGACCAGCTGTCATGTTTTGCTGGTTTGAAATCCACGGACAGATTGATTTCTGGTGGCTCTCTGCTGCTGCTGTCACGCTGCCATTCAGAAGTTGAGTGTGGACCTGGTAAATATAAAACTGCTGTTTGGAAATGTGTCGCTTACAGCAGCAGTGCCACAGTATAAGCCTTAAGGCTGGTCCACACCAATGACATGACAATAACTATAAATATATAGGGGAACTACACCCGTTTTCAGTATTCATACATGTTATTCCTACAAGTCAAAAATACTAGTTAACATGACCAACTCACTCTCAAATCCAAAAACTAGAGTGCTAAAACTCAAAGTGGTGGTGTCATAGGATATAAAGTCTGGAGCTGCTCCAAAGACAATGAACTGGAGAAGATGTTATAGATGACACTGAGAGCAGTGAGGGGGATGATCTGAGTTTATAGGCACATTTTCTGTTTCAGGACTGGGAACACTACAACAGAATAAAGCTCATTTGGGCATAATAAAAGAAAACAAACATTAATCCTGTTCATTGTCTACTGAGCAGCTCCAGACTCTATACTTGATGATATCAAAAGTTTGAGACTTACTTCTCTGGCTTCTGCCTTTGAGAGAGAGTAACTCGCGTTCACAAATAGTGACTGAACATTAGGTCACGGAAATAACATATTGATTGGGTGGTGTTCCTCTTTAAAGACTGCTCTAACTCAACGGGATGGCAGAGGCTATGCCACAACTATAACGATGACAGTGGCGAACACATTGTTGGGTTTACCTGCAGAGCAATTTGATGAACAACAGAAACACTCATCTTAAGCTGTTGTCAGTCACAGCTGAGGCACGTAGATTGTGCTTGGCGTCATCGTTCATCAGTGTGGATGCTCGCATTGTTATTGTTACATCATCATTCATAATATGGACTGCCCTTTACATTCAAACCTGTACTTAAGTAAAAGTAAGTTAAAGATTTAAAGAAAAATGTACCACATGTATCAAAAGTAAGTTTTAACAATTTCATTTATTTGTTGGTAGTTCAGCCTATAACAATACATCATAGTTAATGAACT
>JAPZEB010000012.1:15148543-15161877 GCA_029783705.1 Chaetodon striatus
AAAATTTTGACGCTAAGTACTTGTTGACATCCTTTTATTTAATGACTACAAAGTACATGACAAAAAATATTGACGACAAAAATTACGGCGAAAACTCTGATCAGTTTGCCCTGATGAGGAAAGACAGGATGAAACAGTTGGCTGTGTCTGAGTGGAGATCGTAGTAGCCATCTTAAAGCATTGGTTGTTTTCCTTTTTGACCAATCACACGAGCAACTAGCCTGCATTGCTCCGCTGACATATTGTCAAATTTAATGACAATAATGGGTAAACATCTACTCTGTCTGTAAGATGATTTATAATTTGTTACGAATCATAAACACACACTAATACATGTGGCAAAATTTCATATAATTCAGTATCAATTCTAGCTCCATGTTTAGTGAATAAATGATGTTGTTTCCCAGGCAACATTAATGCTCGTCTGCCTTAACAGAGCAGTTTACTTGTTTTTCTAACCGCCGATTTATTAATTGGAATTCTGCTGAGTGAAAATGACAGAATTCAGCACAAGATCTCAGTAACATCAGCAACATAAAGTAGAAGTAAGAAATAATTTAGGGCACTCACACAATATGAAAGAAGTACGGTATGTCAGTAACACATTCTCAGCATAGATGACTAAACACATAACTCAAGGTTTGCTTACTACTCAGTGGAAATCTTTACAGCCAGGAAAAATATCCTTCAGCAAAATCCATAACAGTATCAAGAAACTATCTGAGAAACATTTTGACTAAAACATTGACTAAAGTTAAGCTCAGTTTTCCTATCAGGTGTGTTTGATTCGTACCATGCCTTAGTATGATTGCCCCCCTTTCCACTCCTCCGCCACTCAGCTGTCACATTAGTTTTGTTGTTACGTATCTGAGTACACTTGCGTCATCATCTATGTGACATTTATGTTGTGCTACAGTGTAAAAAAAGGTGCCGTATACAGACCATCATCAGCAGTGACCGTCATGGCAGCGAGGCAAAGCTCTGCTCCTGGCTAGAGGGCAGGAGCTGCTGTAGGGCATGAAGCTCTTGCTTCGATTTGGATCTGTTTGCGGTGGGCTGCGTTGCCATCTCATACAGAGGCATCAGTATTAAATTGAGACTGTTAAATCATAGGTTCAAAACTCCTTGTAGTCGCGTTAAATAACCGTCCACTTCCATGTTTTGGTACAGTTGGTGTTCTCATCCGATGCGTACCTTACCGGAGTACACATGAACCATACGCAAAACCACATTTTCAAGTAGGCCCAAGAACAGATCGTTGTCCTGTGCCCAGGTACAGTAAACAGTGTTCACACTAATCAAACAAACTGGACTTTGGGAAAGTGAATTGTTCTCGGATCCGGGCCCTGATGCTTAAGCCCCCTAAAATGTGACTTGAAGCAACAAAAATTATCAGTAAGTGACAAAGGCTAAAACTAAATTTAAATTTTTTGTAAAAACGAACACTGATGTCACTCTTTGATGGAGGTATATGGCACAGAGGAGTTGTCTGTGTAGGTTTTCACAATCTGTCAATCCTCTGTCTTTTCATTTAGCGCCATCCTTTGGTCAAATTTCCACCTTGTCTAATTCTTTGTTTTGGTTTACGTACAAAAACCTTCAAATCTGATGACATCAGCCTCAGCTGTAACTTCTATCAAGGGCTAATTAGCAAATGTGAGCATGCTAACATGCTACACTAAGATGGCGAACATGGTAACCATTGTAATTATTTATCAGCATGTTAGCAATGCCAATTTAGCATTTGAGTATGCTGATGAGATTCTGGTGTAACACTACCTCCAACAGTTATTGTGTTTGTGTTATTGTGTTACTCTGACATTTAAAAGGGTCATTTCAGATTCACCAAAGTCACACAGTAACACAAACCACCTGTAGTGGAGCAGCTCCTGGCGTTCAGTGAGCTTGTCAGTGAGAATCTGAAGCCGTTAACAGCTTCCCCATTGGAACAAGCTGTCTGACAGAAAGGTAAGGTGGTGAAAATGCACTCAATATAGCCAACACTTAAACTGTTTTTTAGGTGCAACTTTCTTTAGGTAGCCAAAATACATTTTGTTGCTGACCCGTCTGCAGCAGTAGATTGATGTAGCGTGTTTATCTTGTTTCATGCTTGGTTCAGGGTATCAGGTTAAAAGGTGCGCAGTGAAAACTCCAAGGTAAAAGCTACATCAGATGACCGTGGCCCTGCTGGCAACACTGATTCAGGGCTTTAAATTGAGAGTCATGACCATGTTGATCTTCACAGCCCGCTGTCAGCAATGAAGAGATTACAGTCACATTAATTGCTGTGTCCTCTCTGCCAGAGTCTTTTTTAGTTTCTTGGAGAGTCTGATTAGTATTCTCTCTGCATGACGAGCTGGTGGTGGTCACACTGTGCCAGAGTTTTCTCTCTCTGTCTCTTTTCTCTCGCTCCTCTCTACATCTCTTTTACTCTGTATTTTTTCCTCTCTGTGTCTTTTCTCTCACACCTCTCCTTTCTCTCTGTTTCTGTCTTTCCTCACATTCCCTCTCTCTCTCACACACATTCAGAGACAAAAGGAAAAATAACAGGAGTCGTGCCCTATCACCATCAACCTTTCACTGAGCTGAACTGCTCTGAATATGGTATTTGCCCTTAACCTGCTGGTCACTAATTGCGTCTGTGAGCTCCAGAGCTGTGGTTTTTAGTGTTTTGCTGTGGAGGCTGATACATTTTAAAGTAAAACATTAAAAATTAATACCAATCCTACACAACGGTAATAATGGCCATAAAATCCCAAACTTGGAGCCCATTACCGTCTGCCATTTAGCATTTGTTTTCTATTCACTTGTGTAGAATCATCCCCCATTTTCTCTCAACTTTGAAATGCCAGATTCCCTCCGCACTGCAGTCCCTGTCTCTGTTAACTCTGCTGGCCCGGGGAGGGCTGCGGACACACACCTCTGTGACACACACATGTCGCCAGCAGCTTCGTTTCACCTGCCAATGATGAGCTTCACCAGGAGGGCAAAATGTGTGGGAGGATCACAACACTTCCTCTCCAGCCAGCTCCTCAAACGCCTAAACATTAATGAAAAACAATACAGATTCTTTTTATAATTAACTAGAAGTGGCTAATATACAACAAGTCCTTCAAATTACACAACAGAATACCTTGTTACCTCCTGTCCAGTTAAAGGACTGGGTCAGAACTGACTGTTGTATAATGCTAAATAAGAAATGTTTAATTCTCTGAAGTGGCAAGGCTGTCGCTGGCACTCAGCAGCAGTAGAAAAGCAATAAAGAAGATTGATCATAGTAGAAATTAACAAGACTTAGTATTGATACTTTAGACATTGATCTGCTCAGCCTTACCCCGACCAATCAGAAGGAGTCATTAGGGAAGTGCCAATGCCTCATGCTGCCAGCTGTGTTTGTTGGAAAGTCACACAGCTACTGGGAATCAAACTGCAAGTCTCTGTGGTGGTGGATAGAACTTTACTATTGTGCCAGTCATGCTCCAATATAACATTTTTTGTGTTTATCTGACATCCATGCAATTATAAAGGACTTTGGCAACAGCAAACAAATGGAAACCAATTCTCCAAAATCATTTCAAGACTCATTTTGAAGTCCTTCCTTTCATATACAACAACATGAGCAGTGTCTGTTCACTAGAGCTTTTGTGTTGTGTTCATTATACTGTAACTACAGCTGCTCCCAGTTATCTGCTCACTGTCTGACTAAGTATTGCATTAAAACATGACGGGTCATCAGTCATTGTGCTCAAGATTCACTGCCTAATGTTGTTAAAGTGTCCCAGATCCTCAGGTTTCTGTCCACTCTCACTGTTTGAAATTTAAAGGTAAATTAAATTTGGAAATATCTGTCATCATTGGAGGTGAGGATCCAACTGAAGCAAAACATTTTAGAAATAAAACTCCATGTGGAAATAGGCGGTGAAATGGTGATGTAGTAGCAGAAAGCAGGTCAGAGAAATTCAGCTTCAAACACACAGGTTACACTCGTTCGTTATGAGTGATGTTATTTATGTCATAGATTGATTTGCCACTAATATGATGCTTGATAATTATACTTTACAAAGTCCTATGATTTGAATGCTTGTGTCATTTTAATTATAGACGATGAGAAAATAAATGTAACACCAATTACCCACTTCAGGCTTCATTTTTAATCAAATTTCAAGTTTTTAATAAGTCGGGAAAATACGATCCTCTTTTCTCTTTGCAATCCAAAACACAGAGCTGAGTAAGAGTCCTTCACAGACGATGAGCTATTCTGAGACGAAGAGATACGACCACTCCATTGTCTTCCTTTCTAAGTCCAATTTTAGTCCTTTATGTGGCCAGACAGACTCACTCTCTCAGCATCCCCAGCGTAAAAGACAAATGTACTACCTTTCACTTGTGGCTTTGTGGGTTTTTGCTCCGCACCATGACCTTTATTTAATGCCACTCCTTCTCTTTGTTCCACGGAAAAATGTGGGTCAATGACATCTGCCGTCCACTAATGTCTGTCTAGTGTTTTCTGACAACACAGGTAGTTGTACGTGAGGTATGATTAAATATAAATGTACTCGTATTTCAGCTGTCTTTATTTCTTTGCTGTCACCAGATCTTTCAGGCCTGACTTCGTCCTGGTGCGCCAGCACGCCTTCAGCATGGCCCAGAACGAGGATTTTAGGAACCTGATCATCGGTCTGCAGTATGCTGGCATCCCCTCAGTCAACTCTCTGGACTCCATCTATAACCTCTGCGACAAACCTTGGGCTGTAAGCAATTTCAGCAAAACCAATTTACACCTGCAGAAACCTGCAAAGTATTTTCCCCACTGTAGTGTTCATTACATCGATGTGGAGAGATGTGTTTAATGGAGCCTGCAGCTGTGAGTTCATTTCTAATCAAGATAATTTTGAGGATTTATTTTTATGACTGTTTGTGGCTCCAAACACAGTTTAAAAACACTATGGCATTTATTATTACCATATGAATAATGTGACTGCTGTGTATAAGACACACACAGTAAACTGCCTGTGTTCACTTTATTAACTCTCATTTGTCGTTCTCTCTTTTCCAATGGTCTCGTCTGCACCAGTTCTCCCAGCTGATCAATAATCAGAAGCGGCTGGGTTCAGACAAGATTCCTCTCATTGATCAGACTTTCTACCCCAACTACAAAGACATGGTAAGATTTACACACTGCATATTGTCAATAAACCCCTCAGCAATTACACAACTACTACACCTCCTCAACAAATGACAAAATGTTTCCATTAATGATTTAGATATTTGTATTACTGTGCTTTAGTGGCTGAACTGTTTGTGTCAGGGCTGTGAAACTTTCATATTTTATTTTCAGTTATTTTCCCAAATGTAATTTACCCTATCATGAGCATAAACACTTTCTCCTCTGGTATATACATGTATTTATCACAAATCTGAGAATATTCTTATGAGAGTTAAAGCACATGTCATGTTACCTTACTGAGATTTTTTTACACATAATATTTAGCTGCTGTGAAGCTGCAATTTCCCCAAATTCAATTAATTGCACTTACTATGTGGTACTTTCATGTTTTAATGTCTCAAATTCCCTGAGGTAAGTTTTATTTTTTACACAAACATGTGTGGAGGTCACTGAAAGATTACACAGGGCGAATATAAGATAAGTACAAAATAATATAATATAATATAAAATAATATAATATAATATTAGTGCTGCAGAAAAAAAGAAAATATCCCAATATTTTTGGCAATATTGTATCAATACATTGATACCAAGTACTGAATTTTTAATTATATGAATTATTGATATTTCCATTCTGGTATTCTGGTAGTCTACTAGAATAATAAAAGCAAAATCAATTGCTTTTCCAGCCCACTCGATACATTTAGCTGCAATAAAAATGCATAAAGTGAGATAAACAGACTGGAAACTTGATCTTAGATAAAACAGATGTTGGTGAAGTTTTCCTTTGGTGACATAATTTGCAGTTGAAAAAAGGTTATAAATCCTAGCATGTTGGAGTAAATGTTATTACAATACTCAGTATATCACAAAATGTTTAAAAGTGTTGTGATAATATCAAATCATGAGGCCTCTGGTGATTCCCACCCCTATAAAACATAGTATGTTACTGTATATTCCACTCATGAGAAAGGTGAACTTAACTTTGTATATTCACTAAAGCATTTATGAGGTGTATTATACAGGTGGAGTACTTGAAAATCCTGTCACCTCCGAGCTCTCACTAAAGTGCTGCAAACAGTCTTATTTTCTAACATTTTAGTTGCTGGAGAGAAGAAAAAAAGAGTCGGTGTCACACTATTCCATTGAGACATTTTTATATACAATCTTTTTTGGTACATGGAAATAGAAAACTCTATATAGACAGAAACAGAGACATAAATACAAACCCAAACACTTCTTTCAGTATAAAACAAACATGAAATTGTTTGATAATGCTTCACTAAAGCCATACAGTTATTATGCATTGTTATCGTATCAGTCATGTAAGTCTACATTAATTATTAACATATTCATATTCATCAAAATAGTATGTTTAAAATGAGTGAGACAAATTATGCCTTGTGCAGCTTAAGGAAGTATTTCACTGCTGGAAACTAAGGTCTTTTCATAAAACTGGGCTGTTTGAGAGATGCAAACACTTTTGAAGTGGTGCTATATGAGCAGAGGAAACAGGGAAAAGGGCTGTGGCATTCATTTTTGCTTGAGAGGTAGAAAACCTACAATTACCAGAATGCACTGCGTCACACCAAACCAAGTAACGCTAGTTTCCTGTCCGAAAACAATATGGCGGCTGTTAACAAAAATTGAACAGTGAATCAAAATATGTTTCTGAAAACATTTGAGAAACAGGCGATGCAGAGACACAATATCTGTTTTACTGTTTGATCTCAGTTTCAGCATCTGTTTACACAATACAGGAAACAGTATGGCGCCCACTTCCTGTTCACAGATTCTCATATTCAGCCAAACAGTGCACTAAAATGTGTTTCTGAAGACATTTTAGTCCAGAAACAGGCAACACAGTAACAGAATCCTGGTTTACATCTGATCAGCACTGCCTGGTTTAATCGGATCAAATCAGATCAATTGTTTGATCGGAGTTTGCTCTACAGTTTCGCTCTGCTTGAATACTCTTTGAGCCCTAATGCGGAAGTACAATCTGCGGCTCCAGCAACAGCCATAGAGCCAGAGAAAATCTGGCGGAGGACACCAAACACATCATCTGGTGGATTTTAGCTGAGAGATGAGCAGGGAGATCTGGGCTCTGGCAAAATGGAGGGAAGTTTATCACAGTTCATTTACACACTCTACTCACATTGTTATGACTATGATAGTTACTGTTAGCACAAAAAGCTGGCTGAAAATTTTAAATTTAAATATTTTATTGTTTAATTTGACCCTTATATATTCTTTGAGTAGTGACTCACAGATGAAGATAGCAATAATGCATTTTAACCTGTATGACTTCAGTGAAGTGATCCAGTAACAAGACAGGGGTCAATTCAGATTTGGGTCTTTTAATAAACTTTAAGTCATTATATATTAAATAATGCCTATAAAAACAACCATTAAATCACTA
Source organism: Chaetodon striatus (assembly GCA_029783705.1). Taxonomy (NCBI): domain Eukaryota; kingdom Metazoa; phylum Chordata; class Actinopteri; order Chaetodontiformes; family Chaetodontidae; genus Chaetodon; species Chaetodon striatus. The sequence continues at coordinate 15,156,133 of JAPZEB010000012.1, forward strand.
ATTATAGCTTATTTGTGAATATCAGTTATTTCTCTCTTTGCTGGTTAACATCTTGTGCCAAAGTCTTTACTATTTTTTCTTGAGCTTGGAACATTGAGGAGAATCCACTTCCTGTTTTTACAGAGTTAAAAAAAAAACTGTGAATTGAACCATGTCCTGTTACATCATTTCCTCTAAGGAGAGGTGGCTTGGCTTCTACAGGTGGCAGTGCTGTTGTTAAAGCGCTGGATTAGATTTTTGGCACAGGAAATAGAACAGAACCGAGAAAACTACACACACAAATCCACAAGATCACAACTTCTACGCTATGAGACAAGATCCGGGTTAGCCTTTAAAATGTTAATTCTCACTCAAGTACAATATTTACATTCTCAGCAATTTGAGAGTATAAACTGTGATGATTTAGATGTACAAGAATTATGGTCATGTATAATTAATGTGTCAATTTTTGTCTAAATATAATTACTCAGGTAATATCTGGTGTTGATTTGCTCTCGATATGTACAGTGCATTTTCATTTGCTTGGGACCAGGGTACAAAATTAGCACCATCCACCAGCCAAATGCTGGTAAAATATGCAAGTGGCTGCTAGATTTGCTTCCCTCACCAGCCCAAAAAAACACAGGTAATCTGTTGAGTAGCTGGTAAAATTTGAACATTAACTAGCCGTTTCACTGGTGGACAACAAAGTTAATTTTGCACCCTGCATGGGAGAGTTATTCGAGAATATATAAGGTAAAAATTCAACACCAGAATGTGTGGGGGAAATGTGTCAGTGCTGCAGTGTACCTGCAAAACTTTTGTGCACATACGAGTTGTTTACACTATGAAAAGTAAACTTTGCAAACCGGATTGTGGCAGAAGCTGGCACTATTTTCCTCCTGTTGTTTGACAGCAAATGTTCAACGTCCTACTACTGTCAGTAAATGCATAACCTAAATTACTTTTCCGAGTTATGTGTGAACGAGTACGAGGTTTTGAGTATTTGTCAAGGTTGTGCATTTACCACCAGGCCATCAGAAATGAAGAAAAGATTCACTCTGCAGTGGAAGGTCTGCAGCTATTCTTATTCTGTGGAAAACAGCAAGTGAAGTGGAAATGTGTGAGAGCGAGAGATGGAGTCAGAGGAATGCTGAAAGCCCCTGCAGTTTACAAAGATTTTCCTAGCATTGCTGTAGCAACCACCTGAGCTCTGCTAAAAGAAGCTCGGCGTTGAATTAAACCCCCTCAAGCGTAAAGAATCTGCCAATTTTTCAGTGAAATCAGTTGCTACTTTGCGCGCCAAATTTGAGCTACATGAACAAAAGCAGGAGACGTTTCTCGGGACTTTGCAGGAGAGAAATGGAGTAAAATGAGCGTCAGATTTACAGGTCAAGGGTCAGACATATCCAGGAAGTCTTTCTCCGGTGGGGGTCCACCTCGGTACCAGCTACAGGTTGTGTCAGAGCGGCGGATGCAGGCGTACTGCCGAGCCTGCTCCCCATTTAGGCTGTTATCCAGCAGCCAGTCAGTCCACAAGCACTCGTTTTCTCCTGTAGACGCACACGGGACTGTGTAACAGGTGTTGATCTGTGGATACAAGAGTTTTTCAGTCATCTGTTTGCTCACTCACTCACTCACTTATGATTTGTTCCTGAATTGCCTCCAATAGTGTTATAAATAAGAGTTTTGTTGGGGTGGAAGTTGGGATGTGTCCTCAGACACACGATGCTTGACTGGAAACAAACCAACCTGTTCTGTTTTTTCATTTCAGTTCAAAAGACTTTTAAATGTGTTGTTCAGCCTCTTCTCATCCCCAGGTTGTCAAATACTGTCACTTTGTCACACATTAGTGATGCACAGGGCAGCCTTTAGCGTCTGTATGTGACGCACAGCTGAAACACATTGTAGCTTGTGGTTTATATCGTGAAACTGTCACAGTTCGGTAAAGGTAACAAACTGCTTGGTTAGGTCTAGAAAAAAAGATTTAAGTTTGTTATGTAACGATAACACGACATGAGTGTGTGAAGTCATTGCACAGCTACCGTACATGAGTTATGTAAATAAAGCCGCACTTTACACTATCAGTCACACACATTCATACAGTGGTGGCCGAGGCTACCATACAAGGTGCCACCTGCTACTCAGTTTTAAACACACTCACACTAATAGAACAGCCTTTGAGAGCAATTTGGGGTTTAGTATCTTGCTCAAGGATATGTCCACATGCAGACTGGAGGAGCCATGGATTGAACCACTGATTAGTTTACACCCCGCTCTACCTTCTGAGCCACAGCTGCCCAACCAGTGTTACATTAAAACAACATTGACTTTTGGTTTCACATGGGACACGAACTATGACCTTCCGGCTAAAAGTCTCGTTTCGTTTGCCCCATCCACCCCTCCGTCTACGCAGACTTTCTCACTCTTTTTACTACATCAGCGTCAGGTATTTCCGCAAATGTTAGTTGAAAGCCTAGCGTGTCTCATAAAGATGTTAAAGGTTCCCTTTGGCGTCGTATTCAAATGCTGAGTGGTGTGACAAAGCGTCTGTATTTGACGACCTGGGGATGAGAATATACTTGAAAGAAAAAACATTTGAAAGTCTTTTGCACTGAAAATAAACAGTGAGGAATTTCATTTCATTTTATTATCAGAATATTTTCTGAGATTTGTCTTGCATCCCAGGACCTATACTATTTCAGATAAACGCAAAAATACAAAACACAACATTCAACCCTTTAAAACATGTGCAACTTTGCCTGATTCCTTTCAAGAACACACAACAAAGGCAATAAGCAATTTTACAAGAAATGGCCCAAAAATTAGCAAGAAATAAGTAAAAGTTGCCACATTTTTGTGTTTTGTTGCATTTTGCAGGACATTTCTTGCCAAGTTGCTCATTGCCTTTTTAGCACGTTTTCAAAAGAAACCAAACCAATTCACTCAGGTTTCAAAGGTTTAAATGTTGTGACAGAGGTCTGAATGCAGCACAAAAAATGATGTCCCCTCAGGTTTCAAAGGGTTAACCAAACAACTGACCCATACTACAAACTTTACATATAACATCAGACATTATAAGACTTGGATGCAGTGTTAACAAATTGAATCGCTCCCATTTAAATTCAGTGTTTGACCCATGTACGCTGAGGCCTACTGAGAACCCAAACTCTGATTTAGTAGTCTGACAGACTAAAGGAACAAAAGAGTTCTTTAATCTGCTCAGTCTTGCCTGTGGGGCTCTAAATGTTCTGTGTGAAGGCAACGCTGATATTCTTCAAATGAAGTGTGAGAGGGGCCAGAGACAACATTCTTTTAGTATACGCAGTTTGAAAACTTGATTCACTGACAGGATGGGAAAAGTGACCTATTGTTTTCCTGCTGCTTTGTTTCCTGAGGCATCTCTAAGACAGATAGATGAGTGGGACACAGATAAATATGCATGAATAGAGAACGAACAGTCCTTACTCACTCTGCATTCACAGCCCATCTGGTATCTGTAGTTGAGATTCTTCTTCTGCGACAGTGATAAGTTGTCCCAGGACTCTACCAGGTCGCATTGGCCAATAGAAATTCTCCCATCACTCCACATACTTCCTGTTAAGTGACATCACAACAACAACATTGAAAATGCTCATCTTGCATGAAGCAAAAAAAATCTCATATTGCTGTATTTAACAGCCTCAGGGGATGATCATTTAATAACAAACATTAGTTCACAGCTGTTCACAGCTAATAGAACTCGGCTTGAGCAATATAACTGTGACTGCCATAAATGTGGCCAATAATTTACTATATTTACAAAACATCTGCTTGTTAGAAGAGAGAAGTACATTATTGCTTTCTCTCCAGTACCCTTTTCCACCAAAATTAGCCTGTATGTTCTGTTTTTAAGCTAGTTTTTACAACCTGTTGAAATAGCAGATAGACTCCTTTTCTGCTGCCAATAGATGACTAAGCCTTACTTTTTTTCCTGGTGTGTCACGTTTGACATCATGAATGTGCCAGAAAACAGGTTAGTTAATGGTAGAAAGCAGCATGGAGGTCAGTTACTTCTTTTTACTTCATTCTCTCTTTCAAACATGGTGCCAACGATGTTCAAGTGCTCCTTGGACAAAGATGAGCAGAATTTGTGGCTGAATGACAGAGAGTCGCACAGAGTCGGAAAAATAGCGTGTCCATCCAGGTGTCATGTTTCCATCACTGCTGATCAAAGCTAGAGCCGATAAATACCTGTGACTACTGTCAATTGTCCCGACACCAAATGCTGATTTAAAACCCTTCCAATAAAGACAATAGCCAGATATTACTAGACTTTTTTGTCCAGTGGGAAAGGAGCTTATGAGTTACATGAGAAGATGGATACCACTATCAAGTCTGTATGTTCTTAGATGAGGGGAAACCTGGTGTGTCACTTTGATGCTATGAATGTGCCTAAAAACAGGTCAGTCAACAGTGGAAAGCAGCATGGAGGTCAGTGAAAATATCTGTGGTTACGTCTTTTTTTATATCTGTTACTTATTCAGTTTCTTATTCAACATGGTACCAACGATATTCGAGCACTGCTTTGATGGAGATAAACTGAATTTGTGACCGAGTGACGCTGAGTTACAGAAGTTACTGGCTGTCGCACCTGATAGGTGGCAAAAATTAGCTCGTCCATCCAGGTGTCATGTTTCCATCACCGCTGAATGGACCTGGAGGCAATAAATAAATGTGACTACGGTCATTTTTCCCAACAGCAAATGCTGATTGAAACCTTTCCGATAAAGACAATAACCAGATATGGCTAGACTTTTTGTCTTGTGGGAAAAGAGCTAAAGAGTGAAAAGATGGATACCGCTCTGAAGTCTGTACGTTTAGCTCAGCTCAGCAAAAAAACAGCTAGCCTGGTTCTTGATTTTTGTATGGATTAACCAAAAGAGATATAACGTTCGAATAACGAGCTCTAGAGACCCTGGTTTGCCAATTTTGCCGAGCCGAGGTTGCTGTTTCTCTCTGTTGCCGTTCTGCATGCCAAGCTACGCTAATCAGCTGCTGACTGTAGCCTCATATTTAACATACGGATGTGAACGTGTCATTGATATTCTCATCTAACTCTGAGCAAAAAAGCAAATAAGCACATATTTCCCAAAATATCTAATAACTATTACATTTGGGACAAAACAATCTTCCGACCACTATCACTGCATATTCCTTATGAAACAGATGTACCATGTCATCACTTCACATAGCTCACCCTTTGTCGAACTTTCTGTACAATATTAAAGCAGACCACTGCGTGCTGTACCTGAGAGCAGATACCCTGCTTTGTTGTTGGAGTCCAGTTTGACTCCGCACAGTGAGGAGAAGACTGGGGTGTACACATACTGGATGTCCTTGGCCTTATCAAATCCTTTGAACATCTGAACAGAGACACACACAGAGAAGAGAGTGGAGAGGAAAAGGAAAGGTATAAGGCTGGCCTAATATAAATTAAATACACTATATACAAAAACTTTCATATTTTCCCAATATATAGCAAATATTTAAAGGTTCAGTATGCAGTTATGGAGAAAGACAGATGACTATTGAGTCTCATTCCCAGGTCATCAAACACCAATGACCCTGGGTTGGTAGTCGGATCGAACCACTAAGCCAAAGCCTTGGTATTTGCACTGGTATGAGACTGCATTAGTATTTGACAAGCCGGGAATTAGACTCAACAATCAACTCTCTTTCTTCAGAATTGCCTACTGAACATTTAATGCCTCAAACTGATTTGAA
>JAPZEB010000012.1:15161977-15174784 GCA_029783705.1 Chaetodon striatus
GATTTGAAGTCAACTCCAAATAGTAGAAATAAAACTGGCCATAAATCAAATTTCTATTATTCCGCAGACAGTACTGCTTAGTGTTCATTATTAACACCATATGGTGAAGCGGAGATGGACATTTGGACCATTTAAACAAAACTGTTTCTGTGTGCTTGAGTGTTCCCAACTGCGGACCAATCAGAGTGTGTTTACTTTTCCCTGCAGACAATATGTAGCCAATACCCACATAAATAATACATCTATTCACACAGCAGCATAAACAGTAGAAATGATGTTATGTCTACACTGCCAACAGCAGCTGGCACTGCTGTCCAGAGATCTCACCTTGATCATTTTGATTTCATATTGGATCATCTTCATGTAAGGTGAGGAGCTGTTGCTAGGCGACACAATCTTCTCTCCAGAGATCTTTGCCCTTATCACTGTCAGGAAAAGAAAAATGAAAAAAACAGAAATAATGGAGGATTAAGTTTAATTGAAATGCCAAATAAATGCGAGAGGCGAGATAAGAAGGTGATTTACATGCCTGAGACAATGGAAAACACTCTGAATAATGCATGTTTATAATCAAGTTAGAAGCTTTTTCATTTTCTCTAGTTGATAGATAGATAGATAGATAGATAGATAGACTACTTTCTTCCTGCCCCCCCTCCTTTTCTCTCACTTTGCCTGTCACTCGTCTTCCTCCCTGCACAGACAGTGTAGCTGTCCCTCTCAGTAGTGATACAGGATGTGTCCCTCCTCTCCTCTGGGAGGGAAATCACAACCCACATGGAATAACAAGTAGCTCTCTGCTTGCACACTCCCATTAACTGACTCCACACACACACTCACACACACACACACACATTTATGCATACAGTAGATTACATACCACACACAAACGTACTCAAGCCAAACCATGTCTGCCACAGAAGTGACTTCACATTACTTTATGGTAAATCAGGCAGAAGGGTACAGTATCAGGATAATTGCTCTGTGGTTCTCGACAGGAAGGTAACCCTGAAGTCGTATAATTTTACAACCTGTCATTTAGAGAAAAAACACTCGTTGCCCTTAGAATATTATTAATGTTGTGCGTTTTACTCACACAGACCACAACATGCAGTTCACACTGTGCCAAATCAAACAGTGTTACTCCAGACTTCATTTTTCCCCTTCCATCAAACCCATAAAATCTGCAGTTTTATTAGACATCTGCATGACTCATTATGTTAACTGCCAAATTAATCCCTCTGTCAAACATTTCCCTTAAACTAATAACACTGCTGTAGCTCAATCAATCAAACGTAATTAAAATGTATTATTATAGCTTTCTCTCAGTTTATCAAAAAGTCCTACAGAGTGACTTTGAACATGGCAGACTGCTGCATTAACTATTAGCTAACATCAACAGAGAAGCAGTGACAGTGCATACTTATCAAAAAGTGTCATGTACTCAAAACTGTAGTAAAACTGTGGTAAAAGAAAAAAAAATACAACAGCCAAAGTTTAAGGAATTGTTTAAATGTTGTATTTGTCTGCTTTAACACAAGCAAATGTTTACTGACTACCTAGCATTATGTTCACAGCTAAGAAAATCACACACTTAGCTTGTGTTAACCACAGACCTTATTTCAGACATCTAAAACAAAAACAATTTAAAAAACCCATTGACTTCAAAACAAAGGAACTGGGAATGCTAAAATGCTAACTCATTCCTGCACTACTCTGTTGTGGATGCCCTTGTGCTTTTTTAAACATAACCTTTAAGAGACTTTCATGCTTTGTACTACGACAAAAAATACGTCTGTAAGCCTTTATGAGTCCGTAAAAAGGTGGTTGCCAACAAGTGGCTAAACTAGACAACAGAACATCATAGCACCAAACATGGCTCTCTGGTAACTGCATTTATGAATCAGAAATCACAAAAGTGATTTTCATTTGTGAGGATTACCTTGATTAATGAAATGCCTAAGTATCACAAACTTTTGTTTACCTCAGATCTTATTTCTGCAATTATCCATGGAAAAATCCAAAAGGCTTTTTGACAAGGAAACCAAACTGATGTAACTACCATGTTGGCCTACAGATACACATCATCCTTGCACCTCTCTATGGGGGCCGGCCCTGTTTATTGGATCTGGGGAGGTTACCCAGCTGGCAGCAGATTTCAATATGACATCAGAAAGGCATTTTTACATTGCACAGACATCAAATTTTGGTCAGAATGAAAATGGAGTTAAAGATATTTTAAATGTCTAACAATGTTTGAATTTCATGTTGTGCGGTGACGTTTTTCAGACATTGGACTTTGTTCTCCATATCTTACGACTAAATTTTATTATCCTATTTCAAAATGACATTGGCATTAGACATTTGAAAAACACTGGATTTTGGTTACTTAACAACATAGTCATATTGACAGTGGCAATAGTCATTGTCCTGACACTGAATTTTGGTCACCTAACGTCACAACCGAAAGTCATCCAAATATCAACAACACTGGTGGCCAGCTGGGTACACTCTAGCAACTCCAGGCCAACTTGTCATCTAAGATAGCATTACGTTCCCCAAACAGATTGGTCAAGATAAGCCCTCAAGCTGAACCATATTTCTTGTAAATATTTAAACTTTGAACTGTTTAAATGTGGACATAAAATCTCAAATCTAATCTCTGTCTTAATCATTCAAGTATGTAAGCTGAGCAGAACAGTACAGCCATACGCTGAAATATAAAAACAACCCAATACCATGTAGGCAGCCTTCAACTGCATATTAAAGACAACTTTACAGTGTTCTACTTTTGAAATAAGTAAATTGGAAACATTATAAAGTCAGCCAGAGACCGCATTTTAAACAAATCATGCAGATAACATTTACTTAATTAGCTAGCTAGCTGCAGCTAATGATATCGGCCAGTTAAAGTTGTTGTTCCAGTCAACAAAATCAAATGCTGCCAGCTAGAAATAAAAAGCTTACTTTTGTCTACCACTGTAAGAAATCAAGGACCAATTGTTTTAGAAATGATTATAAATTGTAAACTGCATGATGTGCTGTGAGAGAAAGTAAAGCTTGACAGGCATAGCAACAGTAACTAAAGGGGCGGGGCTTAGCAAAGATCATTGACCACACTATTGATTATGGCAATAGTTGCCAAAAATGTCCTAATTTGTCAAATATGACAGGCTGGTCAATGGCCCTACGCTTAAAACTAGGAACCACTCTAGCATCACTTTTGAAGTATCAGTTTTCTTGTGAATTTCTGCTTATTACCTGCTACAGGGTTTTTCAAAATAAACTTCCGTTTTTATAGGGAACAAAGGCACCAAATTTGCTCTAGGCGTAGGCAACAAAAGTACTTGGTAAGGTTTAGAAAACAATCATGGTTTGGCTTAAGATAACTATGTTTGTTACAGTAACTTAACAAGTATGTCGCGTGACAACTATGTATACACTTGCCGTACTCCGTAACACGTATCGTAGTTACTGTAGTAACTACGATACGTGGTTGTAAAAAAAGTCAGAGGACATGAACAGCGGTCTCCTGGATGAAAGTCCAATGTTTGACCCATCCACTGTCCCTTACTCCCAACCTGCTGGGACTTTCTTGCTTTCTACGACAGTATTACCACTGGGATACTGGGATTAAATTTCAGTCAGCTGGAAGTCTGATGAGTCTCATACTGATGCTGTAATGTGCCTTGTATGTCGGTACCAGAGGCCAATGGCCACTGACCAGGCTGCTGTGTGTGTGTGTGACGCCCTGGGAATGAGAACAGGTAGATAATCAACAACATAAATGTAATGTACTTACATTAAATGTATGATTGCTTGACCTGGTGAGCAATAACAATCTTGCAGTAAGTTGCCTGTAATGCTCATTAGCTCTGCTATATAACTGTCCTTCCTTGTCTTCCACATTGATATCTCTAAAAGAAAGAAAACAGTCTCCTGTAGCAACACCAGAGTGAGAAGGAAAAAGAGAAGGAAAGAAACAGATGGGCAGAAGCAGAGCGAGTGACCTTGGTAGAACTGTGAAGGAAAGAGAAAAGCTACAGTATAAAAGAAGGAGAGAAAGTGTGACCCAGCACCCCTCCTAACCCTCACCCTCTCACACAGCTACGCAAACCACCCCCTTGTTTTTGCTTTTCGCCTCATCACATAACTACACCACGGAGCTCAGTGTGCTCTGTGAAATTGGTTCAAGAGAAGAAGAGACTTTCTTCTCAGTCGAGCATGCAAGTAGATAAAAAGGCAGGCGGGCAAACAAATGCACAGAAAGAAAGTTAATGAGAACTTCTGTGAGGTGTTATACTTTAATCAGAGTGCATCGCATCGCCCACAGCAAGACAGCTGGTCCAAGGACGGTAACTTTGTAGAAAATGTCAGGGAGCACAAGATGCTATCTTAGTATGACATCCTTCAAACTTTCATTGCATGGCCTAATTTAAAGCATGTGGCTCAAAAAGAGCATGGCAGTACATCTCAAAACATCAGAGCTGCGTCTGTCAGTAGATTAATACTGTATTGTTGCAGATAATAAGAAGACATCATTTTGAAGTTATTAAAACATTTAACAAAGGAGAGTGAAAACAGTATACACTACAGGGAAACGTCTCCTGACCTGTGGCATATTAAAAACAAGCACATATGAAATGTAGCAAGCACATAGATGCAGTATAATACTTAACAACACATTTTAGTGTTTGACCTCACAAGGACACACCTGCCTGTAAACTCACCTACACACATGCAGCTGTGACCTAAAAACTGCACGCTAAGAATTAGAGCTCAGTTTGATTAATCGGTGAGAACATTACAGTGTCATGGATTCATTTTCATTAATCTTCATCCAGTTCAATTACGTAGGTATTAATATAGCTGGAGCCACAAAGTACAGCACTTAGGTACAATATAGAGGTGCTTGCACATTACTGCAGTGTTTCTACTTTGTTCAGCTTTGTACTTCTACTGTACTGCTTTATATCTGAGTGATGTGTTGTACTACAATTAGTGACTTTACATGGTAAGCATATGCTCAACATATAGCTGTGTAAAAGATTAAAGTACTGATATAATAGGTTGCAGCACTATAACAGTTTGATGTAACACCAAACTACTACACTATACATTTAAATGTAGCACTTACAACATAAGTACTTTTATTTCGATACTTGCTGCCCGCACCTTCATACTTAAGCTCAAGGAAAAGTTTGCATGCAGGACTGTAACTTCTTATTACAACCTGACCAAAAGTGGATGTTTTAGGCTGATACTGATATTGATATTCGAGAGTTTAAAAATCCCAATAGCAATGTATCAGTTGATATTCACTTTTTATACAAATACATAACTTAAATAAACATGTTTGACAAGGATCCATGGGTTATTAAACAGTAGACAGCTACAGTGATGACGGGTTTTTTAGTTGGCCAACATGGAATTTATCGCTCTTTTTCCCTTCATGAAAAAGATGATTGCAGATTATTGCAGAAAATAAGCTGTATGGCAAACAAAAGCTTATGATACTTACACATTTTGTTCAGCAAGATAATCTCCAAAAAATGAACATCACTTTTATGATCTTTGAAGCTTAAAAGCAATCGCCAGAAGTGAAACGCTAATGTTAGGGTATAAACGAGCTACACCATGGTAGCATGACTTCAGCACCACCACAACACCACGATGACACAATCACGTTCTGTAGTCTCATTTAGCCACAACCGTCTTTTTTAAGACAGCCTACTTCAAATTAATGAGTAGGGTATTCACGGATGTATTCTATGTCGTAGAACAAATCATGAAAACTTTTAAGCTTGTGACGAGGGAGCTGGGAGTAAAAAAATGCTGCTTATTAGGAAGTTCTCCTCTGAGGACATTAGGACCTTATTATTGTCTCATTTGAGGACATTCAGACTTTACTATCATCTCGTTTGGGGACATTGGGACTGTATTATTGTTGACAATGTTTAGTTTTTTATACTTATCGGGTCCTACTGATCCCAAATAGCTCAGAGAAATTAAAAATGCATACCTAACAAAAGTTAAGGTCTCAGGAGGAGATATAAACCCAGCCAATGTAACACTTTAGCTATACTAAAAGAATATTGTTACTCTTATTTAAGTCAAAGAGTATCCTCCCACCACTGGTTGATCGTATTGTATTGTTTTTATAGGCCAATGTCACATCTGCAATTGAACAGTGAAGCATCAGCCCACCCACGTCCTCAACTACTATTACACAGCTGAATAAGGCTGTCATGGTCACTACACAGAAGTTGACTGTACCATCAATGACCATCATAATATTGCCCTCTTTGTTCAGCTCAGCTCTTTGATCTGCACTTCCTTTGGCAACAAGACACATATCTAAGAGCAGATAAAGTGCTCTGGCAAATTAGCTACCCCATTTAAATCTTACCTTTTAGCAGCATAATGGGTCTATGTGGCCTGTTAATGGTAAGCAATCAAATAGGGATCAAATAGTTGGCAGTCTGAGCATTGGCTATGTATCAGTGCAGCATGGAAGAGGACAGAAGTTGCTGTAGCCAATTAACCAAGAATAGTACAATCATTTTTCATTACACTACAATCAGTGGTTTTCAGTTGGATCACCCTCCAGACATATTTGTATTTGGGCAATGACTGTACATTTTAATGACATTTATTGTAGAAAATACATGAAATAACCGGACAGCGAAACTCCTTTATATTCCAAGTTTGTTGTCTCTTCCTAAAATGATTCTCGCGGCCCAGATTCTCTGAAATATTTACCCCCCACCTGGACGTCTTTGAACTGCGCAGTCTAGGTTACCCACTCAATTCAGTTGCTGCAGCTGTGTTATGAACAGGAATAAGGACAGGCACGCCTGCAGTGTGAAAGTGGCTGTGCATCTGCCTCACAGCTACATAACCAAAGAGAAATATTGCAAACTTGTACCATGAGAACTGATGTAGTAAGTAACTTCCCCCCTCCCTGATGAATCGGCACCCTTGTCATGCTCACAAAGCTGGACTGTCAGCGGGCTTTCACACTGATATTGTTAGTATGCAGACCATTAGACCAAGCCTATAGACATGGAAATGAAGTGGGGAGAGAGAGGGAAAGAAAGAGAGAGAGATGGAGTAGGCTGTGTTGGCATGGCTTGGCCTCCGTCCAACACACACACACTCACACTCACACACACAATCCCAAATACACAAACACAGGCCAGGGAATAGTCCAAGGTTTGTACAGATGGGATATTGCTCAGATGTACAGCTTTATTCAAAGGGCTCATCGACTCTGACAACGCTGTCAGGTCAACTAAAGGCCACCACCGGCCTATGCCTAGAAAACAACCGGGACAGTGTAATAACAGATGCCACTGAATGAAAAGTTTTCTTAGACACACTTAGTGTAAGTGGGGGATTTTCTTCATTTGTTATTCATGGGTCTAAGAAGTTGCAGCATTCCTAAAAGGGGCCGCTGAGTCTTGTATCCATTCAGAGGTGGACTCATACATTTAATACTAAATGCAGACTCAAGCACCGAGCATACCCTGAGGAAACAGGATCCAATTACAATAGAACCTGTGGTTAATTGACCATTTGTGAAGTCTTGCCACCTTGTTACTGTAGCTATGCCTGTCAAGCTTTCCGCTCCTGCACAGTATGCACATTTGCGAATCCAAGAATAGCAAAGGCACGACCTGCCTTACTCTGCATCTGGATTGGTTTACCCTAACCCTAACCAATCCAACCAATAAAGGCAAAAGTACTAGACAATCAGATGGAGAGTAAGGCAGGTCATTCCTTTGCTATCCTAGGATTTGCATATTTGCAAACACTACATATGAAGTTTATAATGATAATGGTGGCAGACTTACCACTAGAATTTTTTTTGAAACAGCAGAAACACAACCTTGATTTGACATAGACAGAAACAGCCTCTAAATTCTAGCTAGTAACCGCTGAAACGACAGCTGTCACGTTCATATTAGTTTGTTGCTAGCTAGCTAACAAATTATGGGTTGCTCTATGGTTGGTTGAAAACTTCATGTCCGGCTGACTAAATCCTGTAAACATGTCGTAAAATGTGCACCTGCATGATATGCGAAAAAGTGAACTGAAGCTAAAGTGAAGCAGCATTGGGGCTTTGTTTTGTTTTTTTGCAAAGTAGAAGTACTTCTAGTATTACATGCAGTGCTGTGAGTTAGAGAAAAATTCAACTTCAAACGGTCTTACAGTAAAATCTTACAAATTTGCACCCCTGCTGGTGAGGTTAGGTTCAGGAAAAAAAAAATCATGATGACATGATGTAACGTCACTTCAAATAACACGAGACACGAACCCTGTTCTCCAGGGTCAAAGTCCTGTGTTTGTTTGACCCCTCCACCACCCCAGCGTTCCTGTGTACATGGACTTTGTTTTATAATATGTAACCTGACTTCTTTCTCTGCTCTCGTCATGATACAGAGGACAGCATGCAGCTCATAAGTCATGTGATCACAGCCTCTTGACTTGTGATTACATGAGTTATATATGAACTACGGTGTGTTAATTTTTGTAGGAATAAGTACAAACAGTAAATGAAAACAACCTGACTTGGACAAGACAGAAGTTACAATGATTGAGATCTTCGTTCTGTTGTTCCCATTTTCAAACTACATGTTTCACTTTTAGCATTACAAGAGAAAAGGCTTTGAGGATGTCAGCCCATTTAATGCAACTCTATGTCAGGTAACAAATGTGCTGAGGTTACTGAAGTGTTTGCATCCTCAGATCAGGACAGAGTTGCTAACTTTACACTAGACTCTGATAACAGCATCCGAAAACAACTTCTTGACTAAATACTAGGCAGCAGATGTTTCAGTCCTTAAGGAAACTTTTTCTAATGTAACCTGTAATTCCTCCAAATTATGTAGTTAGTTGATGATATGCTGCTCGGCTTTGGAAGTAATGTAAGTAAATTAGTAAATTAGTTAGCCAAATGTGCTAATGTTTGAAGCTCACTTTAGAACACAAACACACATTTCATCCATTTTTTATACTTTTGCCATTTTTGGTTTGGGACAGAATGAAATAAAAAGCTCGTCAGACCTACAGTAACAATTTACAGTTGCTAAACTACAATTGGACAAATGGGGGAGGGGTTAAGAAAACAGTTGATTGGAATCCATTTTGTTTGGGTCCTGTGGCTCAAATGGACACAAGCTGAGAAAAGTGGATCAACATGTCACATTTGCATTACGTCATAACATGTTTGTTTCAACAGTTTCAGTCACTGAGCAGTGCCTCTGTGTCTTGGTCAACAGTTTTTGGGTTCTAATGTGACCAGTGAGAACAAAGGACCAAAAGATGGTTATAAAACTGGACCCAGTGCTAAACCAGCATAGACTGGAAAGTCAAGACACAGCCCTGATTCAGGGCTGTTTCAGTGTTACTCAGCTGGACTTTGTAGTGTCGGGCCTGTATTAAAACCTTAAATTGTTCATTTGAAGAACAACGAATGATCGTACAGTCATCTCGCTCTTTGATGACACACTTCATATGTAAAACTCTGTCCTAAAACCACTGCCCCAAATACTCTCATTGTGCTCTCATAACCCAGATCTAATTTGGCGTTATGGCGGTTTTAAAAACAGGTCTCAGCCTCCATCTTACCCTGACTATTTTTTTCTTTTGAGACACATTTTCAGACTTCCTCCTAACCTGAAGGGAGAAACGGACCAATTAGAAAACCTAAGACTAAAATCCTTTTAAAAGCAGTTTACTCGTCTACTTTCTCTTTCTCTGTGTCTCTCGCCTCTGCTGGAGTGTAACCTTTGACAGAAGCACATACTCCAGCTTTCCACAGTCTGGAGCCAAGTACTCAAAGTCAGAGCAGAGTGTTGGTTTTGGCCTGTGCTTAAACAAGAAAGAACTGGATGATGGGAGGAGGGGGGTGTCAGACAGAGAGACAGGCCGACAACCTGACAGACAGACAGATAGAAAGTAGGCCGGGGCCACTTTGGTGCTGGCTGTTTTTTAGGGTTTGTTTTTAAGTGATTAAGAACAAGAAGACTCAATTATGTAACCAGGGAAAAACAGATATGAGGCTGCCCTGTTTTCAGATGATAACACAAGAGCTGGTGGTGTGTTCGTCTTTTGGTTTAAGAAACACAAAGGCCAGTTGGAAACAACTACATGTGTGCATTTAATTCTTATGAATATTGCTCCTTATAACTAATATTTACCAATAATCAATGCTCTAATAGTCTGCCACATTTATATTTTATGTAGCCTCACTATACATAGTGCTATAACAACTAAAACTGTTGGATTTAGATGCATAAAACTGATCATTTTTATGAGTATAATTGGAAAAAGCACAATAATAAATTTCTTTCCCTTAACTCCCAAGAAAAGCTCAGCCTCGAAGCTCTATTGATTACTTGTCACAGTAGGTTTTCACTGCGATTTTTTTCCCTCTTGGAAAATCCAATTAAGTTGATCAATAAACCAAATCATCAATCAGTCGTTTAAGAGGGGAGGGCCATTCCTCCATTTTTAAAATCATACACTCCCTTGTGTTATTGCTCCATCTTAAGAACTTAAAATCACATTTCAGCTTTTTAAACAGAAACTAAATAGGTCTCCAGTTATTAACTCACCGATCTCAGCGCCGCAGAAAAGCTGCTGTGGGTGTGCTGGGTTGCAGCTGCATCCCTCCACAACTTCCTCCATGCCTGCACCAAGCAAAAGGAGCACCCAGAGCCCCAGACACGCACTCCGCTCCTGGGACATGGCCATGATGACTCTGGCTGCCTCTGACCGCTCCACCACTCGATGAACGCTGGGCAACCTCTTCTGATCCTGTTAAGTTCCGCGGGAAAGGCAAATCAGGCGGCAGCGTGGGAAGGATGAGACAGTAGAGTCGACGTGGTGGGATGAGCTCCGCTGAGCTGAAAGGCAGCTGTGGATAGAAATGTTTTCATAAGTTTAAAGTACACGTCTGAATTCAAGCTGGAGCAAAATAACTTGAGTTGAAGAGAAGTGCTGCTGCTGCCACTGCTCTCCCTCTTTCTCTGTCTCTCTCCCTCTCCCCTCTCTGTAGACAACACACTGAGAAACTTACAATAGTTGGATCCCCTCACACTCTGGTCTTGAATGCTGAGAGGGTCGCACACAGGGAGCCTCTTATGTACTCAACAATTTAGGGACAGCCTCCTCAAATGCAGGAGAAAAAAATAAAACTACCATCCTTTGCCTCTTCTTGTCCCCTCTTTTGATGTCCTCCCTCTTCTCCTATTGGCTGCCGTAGGTGTATTCATGCAGTTAGTCATGAAAATTATGACTGTTTAAACTTGGACAGGGTGATGAAGCAGAAATTAAATATAACCTTTAAAAACAATGCTCTTAAAATCATTTGAGCAGGGTTTTGTCATGATTAGTGTTCTTTTTTTTCCATCAGTGCAGCTTCTGAGTCATAAATGCAAAGGATGATCATAAAAAAATTACCGTTACTTAGTTGTAGAGTACAAGTATTGCTGTATTGGTGTCAACATGGCACTGCATGACTAATTTTGAATAAAAAGACATCCGAGCACATGTCAACACATCTGAAAAGAAGAAACAGTAAAGACTGAAAGATTCCTTTTTTAAAGAGTAACAAATAAAAAATGACTTGAATGAAATTACACATATTTAATACTATCGTTATTAAAAGTATCACAATGATCTTCATTACGTTCATTTTTCAATTATAGTAGATGACTTGACATTAACTCTTTTAGTGAAGATGACCTGATGTGACTTCCTGCACCAATCTGAATGGTCGGTAATTCAGACATCCTGTATCTGCATCCGTTTCTGTGTTTAAACATTGTATTTGTTTTACTGTATCAATACGACATCAATCAGCAACGGATCATTTCAATATATGAAACGTATGGCTTGTTTAATCCACAGAGTGCATATAAACGTGGCAAGGCATCTCCATTTACTTCCACTGTAAATATAAAGCCAGGTGATGTTATTAAGAGCCAAAGGCCCCTTTTACACTGCCTGTCAAGGCAGCAGTGTCACACCATTATTCCGCCTCGCTTTCTTTATAAAAGTAATAATTGTGAGTGGGGGGACAGAGTTGTCTCACTTGCAGCGGAGGTAGTAACAGCGCCAGCTCAGTGTTTGTGTAAAAGTGACAGATGGCAGGACGGGACCATGGACGGGACACGTTTGACTTTTTGACAACATATTATGTGTGCATCCCATGTCTGGTTGTTTTAAAAAGCAGCTAGCAGCAGTTAGCAGCTAACTCATAGAAGCAAAACAGCAGCCGAAAATGTCCACAGATTGGGAAAACAATGAGGTCTGGGAGCTCGTCAGCTGCCTCATAACAAGAATGGTGTTATGTAACATGTGATCTTTGTCAAGCCTGCCACACCTTTTTTTGCTTCTGAGAAGCTGGCATGCTGTCTAAAATCACCCACTGGGGCGACATGATGCCGCTGTTGTTTTATTCTGTGTAAAAAAGCACAGCTGGCATAATGAATGGTCTTGGTAAGCAGCCCTATAGCGTGATCTCTGTGTAAAAAGGGCTAAAGTCCGCAAAGTAGTGATCCCCGCAGAATTGAGATACCGACCATATATCCCACCGATCAATGGTGAGAAGTGCTACTGATTGGAGGCACACTGAATGGCACATACAGCTGTCAATTATGAGGTCAAACCCCCTTTTTATAGCTTCAAATAGCTAGTTTAAACCAAACGTCAGAAAAACAAACACTTAAACGCGCATCAGTGTAATAACAAAAAAAAGGCTGAGAAAAAAAAAATTCTTTTAGTTTGGCTCTTGTCCCC